>LTAE01005456.1:0-28448 GCA_001647135.1 Pontederia paniculata
ATTGGAGGCGTCGTCGATGGAAGAAGGGAACTCTCTGCGTCGTGCGAACTGAAGATGCAAGGTCAACTACAAGATACAAGAAATGAGAGGGGAAAAAAGGGAATTCGAGCTCCCACACAGCTCCAACTTGATTTATTCTCCAGATAAGTCTTTCGTACTACAACCGTCTTTATTTATAGTTTGTTTTCGTGACTCCCCTCTTTTACAATTTTCCTCTCTTTTCTCACATTACAAAGTCTTCAAACCGTTTTGGTTTCTTCCTCCGTCTTCTTTCCATGTTGATTTTGCTTGTCTGCACTGCTCGATCTTCTTTTTCCTTTTCTTCATTTGATGCCGCTTCTTGTTTTTCGTCTTCAGTTGATGTCGCTTCTTCAGTTAATGATGCTTCTTCTCTTTCATCCTCTGTTGCGACTCCTATTTCCACCGGTACTTCTCTTACATCTTCTCCTGTTTCCATTGCTTCTTCTTCTGCTATTTCTGGTTCTTCTCCTGCTATTTCCGGTTCTGCTGCTTCTTCTGTAACTGTTACTTCTTCTGTCTCTGTTGCCTCCATTACTGAACTATTTTCTGATGCTTGTTCTTCTCTTTCCTCTATAAGATCCTGAGGCATAACAGGCCTTTTCTAGGAAAGAATTCTTATCATTGTAGGCTTTTTGTTTATGAGATATCTGGACAATGAGAAATGACTACGTGTGTGTATGTGTAGAAGTGGGTGCGCTATAATGTAAAGGGTTGCACAAAATATGTGTGTAGAAGTGAGTGCGCTATAATGTAAATGTTGCACAAATATTTGAGCCATATATATATATATATAAACTTCTATTGCTGTTATTTTTTAGAAGGCCTTGGTGAGGTATGTTAGACTCCCAACCTAGATATTTGGGTATGGTGGGTGCCCCCTCTCTCGGGTGATTTAAATTGAACAGCTCTTTCACGAGTCAAGAGGAGAAGAGGAGAGCGGGCTCTTTAATACGTTCTCACTTGGGTAATTTCATATACGCAGGTTCTTTCTATCAATTCTTTTGTTTGGTCTTGAAGGCTGAAATTTGGGGCGTCAAACATGGACTCCAATGCTGCAAAAACTGATAGATCCAGGAGATTATGCTTGAAATTGATTTCTTATGCTTCATCAACGTAACTCAAGGCTACCTGCCCATGTTTCAAAATATTCTTCTGGACTGGAGTTTAATTGTAACTTGAATCTCTTGCTTGTAATCATATATATCGAGAAGTGAATTAAACTGCAATTTTTTTAACGAACTATGATCGCACTTCCGTAAGGGAACTTTTTTGATCGATAGACCTCCTCAAGGCATCCATAATCTTTTATATCATGATCTTATCGGTTTCTCCTTTTAGTGAATAGTTAATTTCCCTTAAAAAAGAGTTGGTTACAACTCAAGTATTCTCAGAGCTGAGCACCTCCTCAAAAATTCGAACAGAAATGGGACCTGTAATGACCAAAAGAAACAATAAACAAATATCGATAATCCCAAATGAATTGAACCTGAAATGATTTGACTCTGGCGAATTGGTTAGAGGGGATCATCAAGAAGGCATCATGCCGCCGGGGATCACATAGATTTGTGATTCTGGTAGGCGTGAGAGGACAAAGGCTGGCAATTCCATTGCAATTCCTGCTCCACGCACGCCTGCTCTGGTCGAAGTCTACCATCCATTCAAAACTTACCACAGCAGCCATCACAACCCAATTCCACTACACTGCTCCTATCATCATTCCATCCTTGATTTTGTGTGTTAAAATTTTCGAAGCTCGTCCCCCTCGTCCTCAACTAAATTTAGTAACTAGAAAGAAGATGATACCTTCTTTTTTCTTCAACCATTATAAATTAGCCAATTTACTAGTAATATCTAAGTTCCCTTGGCTGCTTTTGGGAGAGATGGTTGTGAAAGCAAGCTTTGGACTGTCTTTGGAAGAGTTTTTTGAGGAAGCTTTTTAGAAAAAAAAATCATTACTTGTTTTTCAATATATTAGTGTTTGTAAAGAAATTTAAGTTGCTTTTATTTGATTTTTTGTTGCTTTCGTTGAAATCAGTCATATTTTTTTCCTCAAAATTTTGGATTTTCTCAAATGCAGCCCGAACCTTTTGCCAATTTTTCAAAACCCAAAAAGAAAGGCTTAATTAGCGACAAAGCAAGTTATAAAATGCACAGTCCCAAACCCACCGTTGTTTATATATTATGAACGATCGATCATTTACGTATAGAGGTGAGAGTAGGTAGCATGCAAACCAGCTGTGTTTATTTTGTTTACATGCGTTCATAATAGATACAATAAAGTAAGAGTAGACATGCATTTAGGGTGTCGTTGGCCGGCATCACAACTGTTCCTTGTCATCTATTGGCGAATGCCAAACAACAAGAGCATGCTTAGCTCTGCTTAGCTGTGTCTCTCTAACCCCCAAAAATGAGCAGGCACACTGCTCCTAGGTAGCAGCTAAAGCTCTCATGAAGAAGGTGTACGCGGATCCTTGAATTCCTCACTGTATGCTGATCGAGTTGGGTGTAATAATGGTTTTGAGTCAGGAAGCTTGGCAGCAGAATTGATTGGTTTCAGGGGTCACCCTTTTACTACTTCCATGTCTGGATCGTCTTTACTCTTTATGGTGCACTACTGTTGACATATGATGATGCCCATGTTCGGAGACCGCAGCGGTCGGCGACCACCTCTCGATCAACTCGAACTCCTCAGTACATGTTTTCAGATTCTCTACTGCATGCAGTCCAATGTATGAACAGTAAGATATGATTGCACATTAACAAGTAATTTGAACTTTCGTCAAAAGATGACACCATAGAAAAGATAGAAACATGATTACAACAAACAAACAAACAAATGGTGCATATTTCAGGTGCAGATTCTGAGTATGCATATGAAGCCATTCTATAGCGTATATAATGCTGCCTGCAGTGCATCGATTGAAGTCATGAACTAACGCTTACAGAAATACTTTGTCCATTTGAGCCCTTTACAGTGTTCAGGGATCGAATCCAGAAGGAAATGAATCAAGAGAATGTAAACTAATGCAGACTTGTTGCAAAGTATGATTTAAACTAGAATAATTAGGGCATGATCAAGATTTCCACAGCTCTACCAGTAAATAAATGATCATACAGTCCAATCCTTACAGTTCAGTAACAATGAATCAATTGGTATAATTTTCTAATCTTAATTTCAATCATGGTTTAATTCACTTTTCCGTCAATTGACATCAAACTCTAGCTCCTTTTAAGAGTATATATTCAACAAGAAATCTCCTTGGTACAGTATCTCTGCTTGTTGACATCTCTCTCTCTCTCTAAAAGAAAAAGTTCATGTAGATGGAATTGGTGTCAGAAGTGTTCATATATCAACCACATGCTACCAACATATATACGGTTTGATTTATACTTAGACGTATTAGGGGATATACTGTTGCTGACTCCCTGCAGAGCACATGAAGTTTTTATGGGAAATTATTGTTCGGTCGGTTGTTATATGTTTAAATATATCAACTTGGACTTGGGAATTTAATTTCCCACCTTAATGAAGATATAAAGAGACTGAGCTTCATATCACTGTGAAATAGCGCCATGAAATGATGTCTGCAATTTATATACGCATTGGACTAATTACAGTCAATATCACTATCTATGCATAGTGGAGGTAATAGAGATAAATTATTGATTGTTTAATTAAAAATTCTTACAGTCGACCATATTATTATATTTAATTATAACAAATTATGACTTGCATGTGTTTTTCATATATATAGCGGCGCCTCCCTGATAAGAGACCCGCTTTAATAATTTAAATTGCCTTATTACTCATAATCAAGATAATAATTATAAGATGTGTCTTTTTAAATTATCAGTAATGTGAAATACATTTCGATAAAATTATTCGTTCAATCAAACTTTTAAAAGACTTAAATTTATTAAAATATAATATTACTCAACAACATCTTTTTAATTTCTTAAAATTATTTTACGGATGATTGATAATATAAACTTCGTATATTTTGTCCAAACTTATTTTTTTATTTATATAAAATAATATTAGTCAAGTTTAATATTTTTTAGAGTATTTTAATAATTTTAATTATAATTTATAATATTATAATTTATTAAATACTATAATGTGATATTATCAATAATTTATAAAATTATAATATATTTTAGTAATGATTTAAATTATCTATTAATAAAATAGAAATAGACTAAAATGAGGTACTAATCGTTAAGAATATAAAATCAAAGATAATATTTTTTTATAGACTTGATTTTTTAAAGATTGTTAGTAACTCATTTAATTTAAAATAGTATCAATGTAGAATTAAAATATTCTAAATTGAAATTTCAACAGAGTTTTTGTTAAAAGAAGTTAGAGAAAAATGGGGGTGCATAACAATCTGCTATGCACCCGGTGTGGTGCATGATCTGGATCATTGGTTTAAAAATCAATGGCCCAGATCATATTTAATTTATGGCCCAAATTTTTAAATGGACAAAATTTGGACCATTGATTTCTAAATCAATGGTCCAGATCACGCACTTTATTTTTAAAAGTTATTATTATTTTTTAATTATAAGTGACAAGCTGAACTCGATCACGAAACAATGTGTCAGGAATATAACCTAAAGATCATTCTTTTCTATAAGTTTAAACCTTTAAAATTGTTGGTGATATATTTAATAATAAATTTATAATCATTGCACATTATAGCGATCAATCAGTAGATTTAAATTAGATGTCCTTTATTTTCTTCTCGTCCTCTGTGTGTGATTAGAATTTTTATTTTTCGTCATGATCATGTCCGAAACTACGTTAGCTCAAAAAATTAATTTGAATTAAAATATTGTAAGACGTTCTCTGTGGTTATTGCAAAAGAGTTATCGTAATCCACAAAAGTCATTCATGGCTGGCATCTTCTTAACGAAACACAGAATACAACTACTGACATGTCACCAACATGTCCATCCAGCCACATGGATCATGTAATCGCCTTAATTGAGGACTGCTATCTGTGGGATTCCTGTAACAATCATTTGTTACCACGCACCATTAATGTACCCCGTCAGCAACCATGGGCCCAATAGACGCCACGTCATGTATCGTGAAATCATGATGTGGCACGTGTTACCTGTCACCGTGCCACATAAACGCATGTTCTATGCTGCAAGATTCGTCCTAACCTTTTGTCACTCGTGCAATACTAATGCTCTCATGCTTTCTCGGTATAATACAACAATTAACCCAAAATGTACGATTTTAGGGGAGCCCTAAACAAATGTTATAATGCATACACGTCGAGTTTACCACGAATATTTGGTAATTTCTGTCACCATTTCCTATGTATATATATATTTGTATATTATTTTTAATTTATATAAGTTAATTAATCAAATTTATTGGTATAATTAATTAATTAATAGGATTGTGTCTAAGAGCCCCAGAAGTTAATAGCCTCAAATTTAATTAATGTAATAGTTAAATTGATCAAAGAATTATTATTATTTTTTATCTTGATTTTGAATTATTAAGATATTAACAATTTTGTGTAAAAATTTTATGAATTAATAAAGATATTCAAAATAATCAGATTTTTCATCAATAAGTTTTTCTATCTACCTGTTGATTATTTATATTAGATATAATGATATTTAATTGATTTAGATAAGTCAAAAAACATTTACACAGTGGTTAACTGATGATTATATATAAAACACTTCATCCACCTCTACAAGCAACCCGCAGAAGCTGCAAGGTCCAAACTTTGAACATTTAATTAGGACCCCAAACAACATCATATCTTTTCGCTTGTTCCCCGACGTGCCTCCGTTCTTGATCTCCTCCATTTGCATTACTACTACGTGCTTCACTTGTATACTTTTCTCCATTGGACACCCTCAACCGCGTCGCCGCACAATGGCGACGGGATGGGTTAAGTCACTACAATGCAAGTCCAACGCCATGGAGGACGTCGTCGCCGCCTACCCACCGACGGCGGCGCAGCCGTCGTCCAGAAAGCCCCTTCTCACACCCTTAACCTTCTGCGCCAACTCGTCCCATGCCCTCCGGGACGTCTTCCTCTCCCCTCCCTCGTCTTCTCACAGCGTATCCAAACTCAAGTCCAAGCACAGGACCGCGAGACCCTCCAACTCACCCGCGTCCCGGGCCGCCGGGCCCGTCGCGCCCGCGCTCTCCTGCACGCTCCCGACCCTGACCGAGCTGCCGCCTGGCCACCCCTCCCGCCGCGTGGTGGAGATCATCTTCAGCACGAGCTGGTCGCCGTCGGCTGAGGGCGGGGAGAAGGGCCGCGCGGCCGCCGTGTTCCCAGGCCTCGTTGAGATGCTGTTCCGCGTCCACAACCCTTCCCGTACAGTGGCCCGGTTCGAGTCTGAGGCCGACTTGGAAGGGGAATCGGTGAGTCGAGGGAAAGGGGAGCTTGTGGTGTTCGACCGCCGAGCCGTTCTTCCCTGCTTCCTAATCATCTATAAGCTCTAAATCCCCCTAATTAACATAATAAAACATCTAAACCCATTTTTATGAGACCTCAACCATCTTCCCCTTTTTCGTGTTTATTTATGTTGTTGAAGCAGACGCGCAAGTGCTGTAACCGTTAGTTTTGTAAAGTTTTATATGTTCTACTACAAATTTGGGATGCTTACAATAAATGAATAATATATTGCAAATGGTAAATAGTGACCCATGTTGAAACCATCGTTAACTTTATTTAGAAATTTATAACAAAACTTACTCACATATGATTTTAAATATCAAAGCCTTATAGCAAATCTTTTATTTAGTCTTCTTCCTTTATAAATTTTCTCTCAATGTCAAATTTTATTACTGACTTACTTTGCAAGCTATCACTTGATTATTAATAATCTTGTACGCATAAATATCCTTCCCATTTTGATGAACAAGAGAAAAAAAATCCCAAAATAGTATAAGTAATCCAAGTGATAGTCAAGAGAACAATTGTATGATTTTACGTCCAAAAGTATTAACTAGTGGTATGAGGGTATTATGGGTGTGAATTGTAAGCTTAGTGTGTGATGACAATGTGGGTGAGTGTGTATGTGAATAATAAGTTATTGTGTAAGTGTCATAAACGATTGACTTAGTGACATTCAAGAGTTAGTATGCAAACTCTTATTATAATACAATTTCATTTGTTTAGTTAATTATTTTACAACCATGATTTCATAGGGAATTGTGTAAAAAAGAGTTTATTTTTAGAAATTAAGTTTTCATTAGATTTACGCGATAGCACCAAAAGAGTCATTGAAAAAATCAGCAGCTGATGACCGACTGAATTTTTCTTTTTTTGCTTCGTATGCAATTTTTTTTCTTCCTCTTTGTGCATGTACATAAGGTGTTATTGTTGCACAGTTACCTCTGATTTAGGAAGTTTGTCTCGTGTGCTAGATTTGTTTCTTGTCATTTATAACATTTGAGCATTATTATATGGACAAGTAGCAGGACCAGCATACTTTTTGTGCTGTGAGGGGAATTAGTTACACTTCCTAGGTGTATATATACTAAACAAGTGACACGAGATCGTTATATGGTTCTTAAGATTCAAATCCTCAACGGCACTCGAGTATTTTTAGTTTAGAAGTCATCAATTTCTTTCGGGCCTCAGTACCACTTTGCAAGCGTGGCCTAGATCTATTTCCTAGTAGGCAAAACCGCTTTACGGTTTAGCTATGCAATTGCATTTTTCATATTTCAATTTTCCGACATGTGTGCAAGAAATGTTATATGCTCTTAATTTATTTTTATTTTTTTAATAATATCATATGTACATAATAATTATAATTAAATTTAATTGATATAATTAGTTAATAAAATTATGTTTTATAATTTATGAAAGTGATTAGTCTCGAATTTAATTCTTAAACTCATCTTCGAATCACTCAACTACTAGTGGTCTTGGGTAGGAAAGACTCGAGCAAATACCCAAATAATATACATAATAATTATATTACTTTTAATCTTTTAAATATGTAAATATTAAGAGGACGAAGACAGATGGACTTTAACATTTTTGAATGTGTATTTATACATCACATGCAGCAGCTGAGCTGGTCATCATTATATAGTACAGTAGACAATTTAATAACTTGAGGTTACTGTACACAGAAAATTTTGGCAATTTTATTTGTCTTTGTTTTCCAAATGGATGTTTTCACCCCCATTATCAACTGTATAATCTTCCAGCTTCGCAGTGTAATATTTAGACAATTTTACTGTGGTCTGAGATAGGAGATACATGTGGGCATGTAGCTGGATTTATCTTAATGACTTACTTTTTTATACACAACCTAAAAGGTGAGTAATTATTTAAATGACAAAATTGTATCTTATAATGTGGATTGGGATATGTGCAAAATACATATTAATGATGTAAAATATATTTATTAACTTGTAATTTATATAAATGGACTGTATACTCATTTCCACTTTAAATAATATGTGTGCCTCATTAATTAATTTAAGAGATTAATGATTAATTTATCATTTTCTCAATAAAATGTTTTTCTTAAATTCAATCCTGCGACATCTTCCGGGTTTAATTATGACATTTAGAGCGTTATTGATTACTTTGTGAGTACTGAAAGTATTACGCTCTAATAACATGAGGTCCAAAGGCAGGCCCCCATTAAGAGTAATAAACCCAAATAGTGCTAATGATCTTTGTGCTAGAAAGGTAAAAATTAAAGTAAAGAATGATGAAGGTAAAGACAAAACAAAATAGTTATCACTAAATTAATGAAGCCAGCCAATTCTTCAACTTAGAATTTATAGCCTCATTAAGCTGACAAAGACAACATAAGATGGGAGGTTGTTTATTTGCATAAGAGTTCCACGAGTCATAAATAACATATAATGACTCATAAATAACTTTTTTTCTGATGGAACGAAGAGGAAGTTGAGCATCTTAATTACACGTTGCACCCGCATTTAATATCGTCCCAGACCGAAGATCGAATCAAACGTACAATTGGGTCACGATTAGATCGGTCAGATCGTATTCAATCGAATTAAACCAATTGTTTTATTAAAATAATAATATTTATACTAATCTAAAATATATAATACAAT
Organism: Pontederia paniculata; assembly: GCA_001647135.1. Lineage (NCBI taxonomy): Eukaryota > Viridiplantae > Streptophyta > Magnoliopsida > Commelinales > Pontederiaceae > Pontederia > Pontederia paniculata. The sequence continues at coordinate 9,116 of LTAE01005456.1, forward strand.
TAATAGTATGTAATTGGTTAAAAAATAATCAAAATATACTATTGGTTAGATATTAATCTAAAATATTATTTACTATGTTTCAAAAGGTTAATGCTTATTTAAAATAATGACTATTGATAATAATAATTATTATATTATATTAGTTATATAATACTAATGATGTTATATCATTTTTTAAATATAGAAAACTCTAATATTAACATACTAATTGTAAATAATAATAAAAACTAATTATAGTTTTAAAAGAATAGTATTCAAAATAAGTTTTATTTTTTATTTCATCGATAAAATTCACATAACTTTTATTTTTGTGTTTAAATCTTTTTCTTTAATTTCTTTAATTTTCTTTTCTTCTTTAACTTTTTTTTCTTTTATATTTTATCGCACTCTTTATTACTGATTTTATTTTTACTTCGTCAAGTTAAATGTTACTGATATTTTTCATTTTACTTTTTCTTTTATGTTAACTTCTTTCCATTTTTTTTACCTTTCCTCTTTTATTCTCTATATTATTATTTCCTTTTTTTACTTCTTTCTAATTTTAATTATTCCTTCCCTATTTTATTAAGTTTCTTCATATTTGTCATTTGTCTTTCCTTTTTTAATGCATTAATTAACAAATCAATATTAAATGCATTATAACACAACTTTCCATATTTAATTTTTTTTACTTTTAAAATTTGAAAATGAACCAGTTTTTATCCAGTTCACCGATTTTTCAGTTTTTCCTAGTTTTTACTGGTTCAAGCCGATTTAAAGACACCTCTAATTTTGACACAAAATCGATCCGAATAACCGACCGGTTCGCGGTCGGTCGAACCGACTGGTTCACTAAGGGCCTGTTTGGATACCTTCATATCCTATGAAAAAAGTTCATTCCAATGATTTATTTTCTATAATTAAAAATTTATCAAAATAGCTGTTTGAGTATTAAAATGGAGAGATATTATCTTTAAGAATTAAAGTGTTTCGAATTGAAAAAAAATGAGCTTGGAGTGTTATTTTTTTTCCTTTCTTATTGACTCTTTTATTGCTCCTCACCTCCTTCCATATTTGACAGTGTATGCAAGATTTGATCTTTTGACCATATATATAACTGCCATATTTGATTATATTTGAATTTGAATTTGATCATTTGAATTTTATTTGATCTTATTTTGAGTCTACATTTATGTTGAGAAATTGTCATTCATTAGTCAATGCAAATGGTAGTATGAATATATTTCAATGAAAAATAATATGTAAAGAATTTTTTTTAGAAAACGTAATCCTATAAAAATTTTTCAATCCGTGTTTTATTTTCATTATGATCCAAACAGGGCCTAATCCTTCATCATTAAGTTTAACCATTCTCTACGATTACAGAAGGAAAAAGAAAGTCAGGATATTGTGATTCCGGATGATCCAAATTAATTAAAATATAGTTTTCAGAATTTATGATGATAAAAAAATGCCCAAGCACACACCACCTAGCCTCCTCCCTGACCATTTCACGTCTCCTGATTACGCCAGTTATGCCAGTGTTGTAAAATTCGAACCGAATTAGTCCGATCGATCTGATAGTGATTCGGACTTATGAACAATTATGGGTCAACTTAAACCTGACTATATAGCCTATTAAATCATTTTAGATCAATCAAACTTGATCAAAACTCGAGTTAAACTGATCAAACTTGAGTTGAGCTATCTAAGCAAATTGATTTTTAGTAAATTAAGATTTTTTCAAGTTTAAAAAATTTAATATGTAAATACGTTGGTGGAGCAATTTGAATCTTAAACCTCTAGTTTAACTTTAGTGAAGATTTCAGCTCGCCACTAAAAGAATATGGCTCTGTTTGGCGATCAAAAGTTTGCCTTTCAAACGCTTAATCATCAAGCGTTCTTTACTCTCATCAAGAGTGAGCGGTTAGCGTTTTTGGCCTTTGCCAAACAAGGCCTATGACAAATGTATAGAATTAAAAATTATAAATGATTTATATCTATAATTTTATAGCTAAATGTTAATTTTTTAAGATTATTGTTTCTTTGGCAAGTAGAAGTAGAAGATTGCAACTTGACATCACGTGATCTGGTTTCAAAATGCTAAATTCTACCATTTTGATACTGTTGAGGGGGGGTTGTTTGAACCCCCTCTCCTTCTGTTTTTTTTACGTGACTCTTTTCATTTCTTTTTATTTATATGACAAGCCTTCTTTTATTTATTTTATTCTTTTCATATCTTTTTTTTATGTGACATTTTTTTTCTTTCTAATCTTTTTCACAAATTAACTTTTTTTTTATTTGTCGCTCCTCTCTCACAATTTTTTTTATTTTCATTATCTTAATTTAATAATTAATTAATCAACTCAATTATTTAATTATAAAAGCTAAATTAACTCCTTTTAATTACCTAAAATAATAATTTATTTTAATGAGTTAATTAAAATATTTAACTTAATATTTATTAAAAAATTTTTATCATTTATTATTTTTTATTTTTAGAATAATATTATATCTGTTATTCAACTTAATCTTTATCTACTATAAAAAAATATATTTATTTTTCTCATTCTCATATTCTATCTAAACACTCATTCATCCAAACGCTATTAGAATTAATTTATCAAATCAACTATTCATCAAGAATTTGAAAGAACGCAAATTCTATTTGTCAAACTATACCAAAATATTCCAGTTGAAGATAGAAAACTCTAACAATGTAAATTTATTATATTATTATATTTTTAGAAAAAAATAATGTTTTTATTTAATTGGTGAAATTTATTTGACATTTTAATTTTTATGATTAATAATATTTGTATTGAGTTATTATATATATTTGTTTAGTATGGATATTAATGTATAATATATATTTATAAATTTATATTAACATATAATATATAATTTATTAACTTTTGTTAGTATATAAAATATATTTATATTAATTTATTATTATTATTCGATTTAATCATTGAATCTAATCGGTTCGATTTAGTCCCAATACCTTTTCAAATCGTTGGCTGATCCGAGTTTTAAAACCTTGGGTTGTCCATACTCCATATCACATGCATGGATGGTTGTACTTGTGTGACAATTTTATTTGAACCCTGAAATAACAGACTTATTCATAGTACCATGACTTTGACGTTCCCAATTCCTAGGGCTTGTTTGTTTTGATGTAAAGTTATCTACATGTACTTCATTTTACAGCAAATAGAAATATTATGTTTGTTTTGCATGCATCACATTTACTGCACATGAGTTGCATTTACATGATGTGGGGTCTACATGGAGAGACATGTAAATGGTTGTCCTGTAAATGACTTTTTGATGTGATGTCTCTGATCATTATATAAAAATATTATAAAATAAATTTATAACATTCATAAAATGTAAAAGTACAAACAAAATAAAAGACAAAAATATTATAGATTATATTATCATTTTGAAAAGTACGGTGGGTACACGTGTGATAAATATATTATATTTTAATATATTTGTTTTTGGAAATGATGAAGATGAAAGGAAAATAAAAACAATAAAAATAAAAATAATAAGTAAAATACTAAATAAAAGATAAAAATAAAATAATTTCATAAAAGAAAAAAACAAAAGTATTTCATTAAAAACAAAATGAAAATAGTAATAACATAGTAAATAAAAATATAAAAATCCTTCATTTTAGAAACATAAATAATAACATAAAAGAGAAATAAATTATTCAAAATGATAAAACTTCACATTAAAACATAATATATTCGTTTTAATATATCAAATAATATGAATTTAAATAATATATTTAATTAAACTTAAATAGACATATAATAAAATTTTGGTAATATTATTTGTTTTGAATTATAATAATAAATAATATAAAACAATATTGTTTCAAAAATTTAAATTTTCAACTCCCAATTATAAAACTATAAATTTAATAAAAAAAATGAATTAAAATATTATATAATTAAATTAATTGAAAATTAGCCGTATAAAATATAATGTATATAAAAATGGAAATAATTAAAAATAAAATAAAATTACTTAAATAAATAAAATAAAAGAATACATTGAAGTAAAACTCTACATCAAAATTATACAAAATATTTTTTATAAATAAATTAAATAATATAAGAAATTAAATTAAAATAATCACACAATAAATCATTATTTAACATAAATAAAATATAAATTTCATATTATATATAATAAATTATTTATTATTAAACATATATAACCTGATAAATAATTTAAAATAGAAATATAACAATTATAAAATAAAAGGTTGAATAAAATATTAAGGGTGTTAAATTAAAGTTGTTAAAGATAATAAATAATATATTACGCTTTGCAACAAAACAATAAATAATATATTCATAATAGAAACTAAAAGTTGAAAAATAAAAATAATTATTTATTTGATCCATTGAAAAAAATATTCAATTTTTTAACAAAAAAAATTATCAATTTAAATTATATAATATTAATATATGATAATATGTTATTCCAACTAAACACTTACATCAAATTCTTACTTGCAACCAAAACGTAATTCATTTTCCGAAATTTCATTTACATCTATTCAAATCAATTAGAAGCAATTCCTGTAAATACAATTGCTATCAAAATTTTCAATTACATTCATTTACATTTCGAATTTACAATTACGTCAAACCAAACTACCTTAGAGACAAATGATTACTTGCGTCTTCCCCAGTAGCTAAGTGTTCGTGGCTCCAGTTATGTGATGTTTTCTCCTTCTGTTTGTAGGCATATAATCGTTTTTTGTTACTCTGCAGTAGAAATAAAATTACAAAAAGAAAGTAGCAAGAATGATGGAAAGTTAGAGTTGGCCATAGTTAGTCTTGCTTCAAATGAAAAAGTGAACAACTGAGACACTCATGCCTAGTGTTTAACTCGTGTTAGAGTAATTCAGTTCGAGACGAAAGCGACGACTCTCGTTCTTTTCATTTTGTTGCTCCCTTGGGTCATATCAAAATCAGATGAAGAAAACTTCATTGCAATTTACATTATACAAGAAATCCTAGCAAGTGAAAACGCCTATTCAACTCTAGGCTAAAGTGCAATGATTTGCTCGATTTGCTTCAATAATTCACACTAAAAATTGTACAGACGCACCACTTTCTGCAATACTTCGTAGGTTATATCATTTGTTCACCATAGGACATTGTGCAAAAGAGACAACAACAACCTCTTAGCTCACCAGCAAGATCTCTTCTAGACATCTGAAGCTCTTGTATGCAATAGTTCAAAATCATGCTTTGCATATTTTGACACACAAAAACATTCCAAACATGCCTATAGATATTTTTGAAGTCTTGAATGCCCGATCATAACAGGCATAAAGAAATTCTGGTCACAAGCTCTCGAGACCTGTTTTTCTAAGTCCATGTTTTATAGTATGTATATCTTCACAGATTTCAAGCATTTATAAGTGGTTTCATCTTGAGCTATGTTTAGGTCAGTGTGCAAATGATTATTTGCTGTTCTTGTTTCTTTATATGCAGATTGAAAGATTTTAAGCTTCAACACATTTGTACTTTTCTTCAAAATAGAATGTATGTCACACCCCGAACCCGCCACCCGAGACGTGACAAGGAGTGTTGCGACATTTCACTCTTTTCAAATTCAAACTCAATAGATAACGATTAAAATGAAAGACCAACAACTAAAAAAAATACACTACTTTTTTAATTTGCCAAAATTTCAACATGACCTTTGCTAAAACATCGTCTTTGCGTCATGTACAAATATAGAATGAGCCAAGCCCAAATAATATAACTCAACGTAATAGAAAATGGAGAAAATAAAAGGGGCCAGATGCCCCCAACTAGAAGTTCACACCACTTCAAATCATAATAACTTAAAAATGGACACGAAAGTCTATGAGCATGACAAGAGTAGGAAAGAAAGATAGGTCTAATCCTCTCTAAATCTATCATATACACACAACCTAATTATTTTCTTTTTAATGTGCCCGGTGAGCATGCAAAGCAAATATATCAATCTCCGAGGAGTACCTCCTCATCACCTACAAAAAAATATATAACAAATAGAGGGGTGAGCATAAAGAACTCAGTGAGGAATAAGATTTCACAAATTACGAAAATCGGAAAATAAATATGAACAAAAATCACATCTCGAAATGCAAACACAAACTAATTTCATACATATCTTTTTATAAGAAAATATTTTGCAACTTAATATGCAAAGTGAAATATGCCATGCAACATACTACATCTATGTGTCGCGACACTCCCTGGCTACCCATGAGTACATCATCATCATCATCATCATCATCATACGTGAGGATCACCCCACCCATGGGAGTCGTCGCTCGTCGCTGTGGGGGCCTCACTCCTCTTTAGAGGATCACCCCACCCACGCGAGCCATCGCTCGTCACTGTGGGGTCCTCAACATGATTAGCTATACTCGTTTAGTTATTAATTACCCATCAATATGATCAATCTTATCTGTTATTCAACCTTTACTATAGATTTACCTATTTTGGAAAACAATGTTAGTTAACCATAATCAAATGATCTTAGCCGGTTTGTGTAAGATCCTTGAGTAAATCAGTCATTGTGTTATAATTGGTATATGTATATGATATGTGTAAGAAACATCCCACCTCCATTAATTATTCCTTATTTTTAACTACCCTTTCCATGCACCTCTTACTCCCTGATTTAAGTAAAACAATGAATTCAAGACACATAGTAGTCCGTGTCACGTACAAAATCCTAATAAGTCATGTACATCTTATACATGGACTCCTCACATAATACCATGTAATAAGTCCCTTATAATTCACTAACTTGTCATTAATATTTATTCATCTTTTACAACCTAATAACTAATATACATGGATCAACTAGTCAAGAACACCTTGATGTCATCCTCTAATTAATTATTAAATCATCAGTTTGCTATTTACAAATATATATCCAGTTGTTCTCATACACATATACCTAAATACAAGTATATACATATAGATGTACACAACTGATATAAAAGTCTCTTGCAGATGTTTATGCATACAATTGAGTTCTGATTCCTATAGTAATTCCCTAATGCAAGTTGACTTATTTATTCTAATACTCTGTATGCATAAAATAAATTATGGATGTTATTAATCATTATTCAATTAAAGACCATTCATAGATACTTCCGGCTGAACTTATAAGTATATGTATAAGAAAGAAAAAACACAAACATTTATATGTCATCTCTGTTATTATCCGGATACCATGCTCACCTGTGAAGAGGAGTTGGTTCGTTAATAGGTTATTTCCCACAGTAACCTAAGGATCCAAAATGGCGTAGCATCAATCCAAGAATTAAGAAATGTGGCACTTGCAAACTCTATTGATGGTGAGACAGTCAAAACGTTGTGCCGCTCTGTTCCATTCGAAATACGTCAACCGTTAATGTTAATCATTCTGAAAAGTAATTTCCAAATGGATTAAGGTCTCACTGGAAGGAAATTGGGAGGCTGGTCATATCATCACTGTCGCCGGCGCTGTAACTCCATCTCAAACTACCGCGAGCACATGGAGATTCCCAAACACCCATGCCATTGTATTCGCCTCATTGCGCTCGTCTTAAACGTACCATCCGATGGTCAAAATGCAGTCTGAACAATGGTGTCGGAGCTGTCCTGGTAGCAGACGACGGCTAGCAACGTCGTGGAGTGTGTGTGTGTGTGTGAGTGAGAGAGAGAGAGAGAGAGAGAGGAGAAGGGTGGCAGAGAGAAGGAAAGAAGGAAAAGGAAGGGTTTGGCCCTTTTTTATAAACTTAGTGCCACGTGTTGCACATCCCACGGTCTATCAGATTTATTTTATTTTTATTTGTTCGCTATTTTTGCCCTACAAAAAGATAGAATTAGTCTCCTTAGTTTTAAAAGTTTTCGTGATTGCCATTGAGTTTTTTATGTGAAATGAGCATGGGCTTACAATTACAACACCCATAATAAAAAATTTCATCCCAAAATTTGTACGTATTTGAATACTCGAAATAGGTGAGCATGACTCTTCACATGTCTCCCTCCGACTCCTCCGTGTCTTTACTATTTCAAGTATCTTGTAGGATTCAATAAATCCTCAATTTTTTTTTCAGCATCAAAATTATCTTTTATCACGACACCCATTATGATTCTAATGATGCAACATCGTTCTATCTCGTGAATAACAAACTTATCAAGCTATCTCCAAAGTATATTAAATTTATTAAATCAATAGTCGATGAGTAAGTTTTATCCTCAATGAAAATAATCACACATAGAAATACTTGTTATAAGCTAGATTGGATCATGTAGACAATCATGCATCTTTAACTTATGAAGATCAATTCTTGAACTATCTTGAGATTGGTGGCAACTCCACTGCCTATGATAATCTATTGAGATACAATGTTACCTCGTTGTCCATCTTGTGAACTCGTAGTTTGAGCAAAGGTAATATCATTAAGATATACTCTCTTTTTTTTGCAATACTTCTTAATTTAGTTTCTCAAGTGGACTCTCTAAGAATCTTTTGACTCTACATAAGTGACATAGTCCACAACACCCATTTGCTCATGGATATGAAAATTAGTTTATTGATATCGATAATATTCTTGTGTTGGTAAAAAAATCATTGACGAGGATTTTTCCAACTTGATATTCAAAACTGACAATTTCATTATCTATTTCCTTTGATTAGCTCTCTTTTTTTTGATAAAAAAACATAAATAACAATAACCACGAAAGTTGTTCCTATATTCAAATCAATTTCAGATCATATCATATGTTTCACTCATGTCCCCAAAATAGACCAAAACAATCTTGACAAAGGATACTAATTTGATTTTTTTTCAATCTGCCATTTTGAATATATACTCAAGTTTTATCATCCAGATCTTGACTAGCTTCAAGTCTTGCTATCAAATTTCATCCATGTCATTATCCCTAATTTCCCTTCACTTAGCAATCAACCCATAATAACAAGTATATATAATTTAATTCGAGCGGTGCTGGCTCAATGGGACCTATTTCACTATCTCAACCTATATGTTGAATCTGCACTCATACTTGAGTCACTTAATCAATCAACTCCATTGCTATCACTTTTGCCGCATAGCCAAAGTTATTAACTTATAGTTTTTTAGAACATCAATAATCATATCAATTACAAGTCTCTTTGTACATCTAAGTATTCCATATATGTTATCACCATAGGTTATCATAACAATCCTATTTCTTTTACACTTCTCGAAAAGCTTCGAGAATAATATAAAAGACACATAATACACGTCGGTCTGACGTCGACCAAATTCTTCCACGTATAATAGACCTCGATATCAACCAAGAGCTAGCGCTCCTATTAGATCCCATATCGACCAAGAGATATCACTCATAACAGGTTCTGATATTGACCAAGAGATACTACTCCTTACGGGTTCCGATATCGACCAAAAGTTGTTATCATAATAATATTTTTCCCTAGGTTACTTCAACTTAGCATTTGCCATCAACAATATATGCCTTAGTTAGAAAGATTTCCAACTTTTGTATCAATATCCTACACTACATAGGATGATCACTCGCTAACATAGCATTATATGTACATAGAACATGACATAACTCATATCAACACTCATAATGTCATATTTATTCCAATTTGCATATCAAAGCATATTTCATATTATATCAATATTAGAGCATATAAGAGTCTCGAGTAGCGAGCTACATCACTTATGCTAAACCTAGCATATATCATCATCATTTTCCATAAATATATCATTATTCAATAAGAATAGGCATAAATTTGATTGTAAGCATAAAAAAAACAATCACATGCAATTATTTTGAAATTTTAACCCCGAATCTACCCACGTCCTTGTGTTGGACCTAAAGCCTGGGCTCTGATATCAAACTTATCACACCCCGAACCCAACGCCCGTGACGCGGCAAGGGTTTTGCAGTCATTCTACATAATTCAAATTCAAACTCAATAGACAACAGTTAGAAATAATTTTAACGGCTGAAAAGTAAAACCAATTATAGATATCCAAAGGTCAATATAGTAGACCAAGGACACAAAATTAACTAACTCTAGGATTTTCCAAAAATTTCGGCATGACCTTTACTAAAAATTCATCTTTGAGTCATGTATAAATATAGAATGGGCCAAACCCAAATCATATAACTCAACATAATAGAAAATGGAGAAAGTAAAGAGGCCAGATGCCCCCAACTAGGAGTTCACACCACTCCAAATTATAATAACTTAAAAATGGACACGAAGGTCTAAGGTATAGACTAAGTCTATGATCATGACAAGAGTAGGAAAGAAAGATAGGTCTAATCCTCTCTAAATCTATCATATGAACACAACCTAATTATTTACCTTTTAATGTGCCCGATGAGCATGCAAAGCAAACATATCAATCTCCGAGGAGTACCTCCTCATCACCTACAAAAAAGTATATAACAAACAGAGGGGTGAACATAAAGAGCTCGGTGAGGAATAAGATTTAACAAACTACGAAAATCGGAAAACAAATTTGAACAAAAATCACATCTCGAAATCCAAACACAAGCTAATTTCACACATAATTTTTTATAAGAAAATATTTTGCAACTCAATATGCAAGTGAAATATGGCATGCAACGGGCTATATCTGCGTGTCATGACACTCCCACGCTACCCACGAGTACATCATCATCATCATCATCATCATCATCATCATCATCATACGTGAGGATCACCCCACCCACGCGAGTCATCGCTGGTCACTGTGGGGTCCTCACTCCTCGTGAGGTACACCTCACACACGCGAGCCATCACTCGACACTGTTAGGGCCTCTCATCACCATGTACTATATCAATCAACATAAGTTAGGATCACCTCACCCACGCAAGCCGTAGCTCAACACTGTGAGGGCCTCACATCATCCTCCACGAGAGATCAAACAACCCGCACAACTGCAGTCCATGCCCGCAAATGACTCTCTCTTCACCATAATCTAACATACATCATAAGTATATCACCTCGCTCCCACGCGAGTCATCTCCTCGCTCCCACGCGAGCCACCATGCATGCTCTAATGGAAATGCATGATGATGTCATAATATTCTTTAAGATATAATTCATATTTAACAAACTAGATTTCCATACAAGATTCATAACCATCATGCAGTCACATCCGGAAACAAAATCCACGACAAGATAATAACATCACAACATCTGAATCCATGGAAATCTCATCACGAAAACCCGTGAACATCGGAAGACCGAATCCCACACATCATGACAATAGCTCAAAAGATCATCACATCATTAACATAATCAACTAGGTGAGCTAAAGATTTGAATATACTGGACCACCGCGATGTGGCATTGATCTAGGTTTATGGAAAGTCCCACTCACCTCGGCTATGCTCGCCCCTGCCGGTCTCCCATGTCCGAGAAAATACAACAACTGAGAACCGAATCAAATATTCAATTAGATCCTATTAGTGCTTCAAATATATAGGACGATATAAGTAGTTTATACATTTTCAAATTAGTCTCGTAATCTAATCGATCATATACAATAATATATTCATTATTTATGATTTTCAGATTTATTACCTTTCCATTAGTTTAAAAATCGGATTCAATCATATCTACGTTCCTTTATATATGAGGTAAAAAGAAGCATTATTTACTACCTTGGAAATAGACTCAATCCATTATAGTTTGTCACCTCGTTACAAGTCATATTTGCAATCATTAACTATACTCGTTTAGTTATTAATTACTCCTCAACATGATCAATCTGATCTATTATTCAACCTTTATTATAGGTTTACCTACTTTGGAAAACAATGTTAGTTAACCATAATTAAATGATCTTAGCCGGTTTGTGTAAGATCCTTGAGTAAATCCGAATGCAGTTATTGTGTTATAATTGGTATGTGTATATGATATGTGTAAGAAACATCCCACCTCCATTAATTATTCTTTATTTTTAACTACCCTTTCCATGCACCTCTTACTCTATGATTTAAGTAAAACAATGAATTCAAGACACATAGCGTACAAAATTAAGTCATGTACATCTTACACATGGACTCCTCACATAATACCATGTAATAAGTCCCTTATAATTCACTAACTTGTCATTAATATTTATTCATCTTTTACAATCTGATAACTAATGTACCTGGATCAACTAGTCAAGAACATCTTGATGTCATCCTCTAATTAATTATTAAATCATCAGTTTGCTATATACAAATATATACCCAGTTGTTCTTAGACACATATACCCAAATACAAGTATATACATATAGATGTACACAACTGATATAAAAGTCTCTTGCAGATGTTTATGCATACAATTGTGTTGTGATTCCTACAGTAATTCCTTAGTGCAAGTTGACTTATTTATTGTAATACTCTGTATGCATAAAATAAATTCTGGATGTTATTAATCATTATTCAATTAAAGACCATTCATAGATACTTTCGATTGCACTTATAAGTGTTGGGAAATACAAAGAACAAGAGTAGAAAGATCACAAGAATCACATAAAAATACACACAGATTTTACGTGGTTCAGAGATGGATCTCCTACGTCCATGGCCGTCGCAGAGAGTTTTTACTATGTTAATATTCAAAACCACCAGAGTATATAACAACTCCAAAAATAACATATATATGATGGAGCTAGGGCAACCGCCCATAAAATAATAAAATTACATATATATATCCCTAGAAAAAACTTTTCTCACCTGTATAAGAAAGAAAAAACACAAACATTTATATGTCGTCTCTGTTATTATTCGGATACCATGCTCACCTGTGAGGAGGAGTTGGTTCTGTTAATAGGTTATTTGCCACACAATAACCTAAGGATCCAAAATGGCGTAGCATCAATCTAAGAATTAAGAAACGTGGCACCTGCAAACTCTATTGATGGTGAGACAGTCAAAACGTTGTGCCGCTTTGTTCCATTCGAAATACGTCAAACCGTTAATGTTAATAATTCTAAAAAGTAATTGCCAAATGGATTAAGGTCTCACCGGAAAAGAAATTGGGAGGCTGGTCATATCATCACTGTCGCCGGCGTTGTGACTCCATCTCAATCTACCGCGAGCACATGGAGACTCCCAAATACCCATGCCATTGTATTCGCCTCATTGCGCTCGTCTTAAACGTACCATCCGATGGTCAAAACACAGTCGAAACAATGGTGTCGGAGCTGGCCTGGTAGCATATGGCGGCTGGCAACGTCATGGAGTGAGAGAGAGAGAGAGGAGACGGATGGAAGAGAGAAGGGAAGAAGGAAAAGGAAGGGTTTGACCTTTTTTTATAAACCTAGTGCCGCCTGTTGCACATCCCACGATCTATCAGATTTATTTTATTTTTATTTGTTCGCTATTTCTGCCCAGCAAAAAGATAGAATTACTTTCCTTAGTTTTAAAAATTTTCATGATTGCCATTGAGTTTTTTTTATGTGAAATGGGCTTGGGCTTACAATGTAAATCCAGAATATATCACTAAGCAACTAGGTAGTTTATAGTTTTTTTTTTCCATGAACAACTACATTAACCTGCGAGTCAATTTTTAGTCATGCTGACGATTGGAACTATGAAAGTAATTGAAACATGATTGTGAGAAACTTGCATATCAACCCCCAGCTTAATCAATTAATGTTCAACTAAGGCTGACAGCCCTATGAGCTATAACTTCCAACACAACTTATTCTCATCTAAGTCAGCTTCTGACTTTGTGCTAAAAAGAATGACAAGCATGGTCATGGATGGAGCTGGATGAATCACTCCACAGGTGCACTGGTTTTCATGTGAGCGACACATTCAAACTGGGAAGGACAGCATGGTGGCGAGGGCGGACGGTGGTGTGGAATCGCGCCTACAAAGGCTCGTCTATGAGCAGAACATTGACACCATTCAAGAGCCCCAAACGCCAACGACCATTTTTATTCTTTATGTTTCCTTTACTGGCATCAAAGCTGCCAGGATCAGGCGACGCCATTTGCTCGTCCACTCACACACCTCTGAAATGACCTCCGACGAGATTGCCACCCTCCCTGAGAAGAACAAATTCCTCTACCGCTACTCTGTCCGGCTACTATCACTCAACGCCGGCGAATGTGAAAGGCCTAATAGTTGCAGTTGAAGGTGTCAGGAGTTCAACAACATTTTTTTTTGTTTTATCTCTGTCGTCCATCAAGATCTGTTTTTAAGTTTTAATCTCTGTCGTTTGCTTCTTCTCTCGTTGATCTGCGTCGTTCGATCCTTTCTGATTAGATCTTCATCTCGGCCGTCAATCTTTTTATACTTTTTTTATCTGAATCTGTTTTAACTCAAGTGTTTCTTTTAATCTCTACCGTTCATTTGATCCTTTTTAATCTAAACCGCATTTCATAAATTGTTTGCATTAATCTTGGCCATTCACTCGTTGTCTATTTTAAATATCGGCCACTCGCTTAATTTTATCTTCTTTGATATAGGTCATTCATTTTCTTATTTTAATCTAGGCCGTTAATTTCTTATAATTCGTGTCTTTTAATCCTGGTTGTTCACTTCTCGGGTTTTAATTTCGTTCGTTCGTTTTTAAGTTGTTCCTTTTTATTTCCTACCATTCATCTTTTTTTATCTGATTTAATCTCGGTCATTCTTCTTGGATTTAATCCGAGCCATCCATTTTTTTAATCTATTTTATCTCAGTCACATATCTTTTTGGGCCCTTTTATCATAAAGCCCATTTAAGATTTAGCCCACTATTTCTTTCTTGAATTATTTTATATTTTTTATCCAAATTTTGAAATATTTCCTATATATGAAAAATCGACATTAAATACCATTTTTTAAAAATAATTTAAAGCCCATTCTAAATTATATTTCGAAATTTAAAGCCCATTCTAAATTATATTTATGAAATATTTTATTATTTAAAGTTACTTTTTATTTGATGAAAATAACAATTTAAAAAAAATATTGAAGTTTTCTTTTATTTTCAGAAATGTTTTAAATTTTATTTAAGTGTATTTTCTGAAAATTATTTAAAGGAATTTCTATTCTCGAAAACTATTTTCTGAGAATTATTTAAAGAACTTTTATTTTCAAAAATATTTTATTTTTTTATTTAAGTCTATTTTACTGAAAATAATTTAAAGCATTTTATATTTACAGAGATTTTTTTTGTATTTAATTTTTTTGAAATATTTAAAATTTATTAAGTCTATTTCCGAAAATTATTTAAATGTTCTATTTTGGAAATTATTTAAATTTAATTATCTAAATAGATCTTAGTTTCGAAATTATTTGAAATTTTATTTATGTTTATTTTCTAAAATTTTTTTTAGAGATTTTAATTTAGAAAATATTTTAAAAACCTTTTAGAGTCTGTTTTCTGAAATGACTTAAATTTTTATATACGAACAAATATTTTTTTTAAAAAAATATTTAAGGTCATTTTATTGAAAATTACTTAAAGGATATCTTACTAGATGTAACACTTCATAATTTCAAGTAATTAAAAATAAATAAGGAAATACTAATATTTGGTTTATTTTACATGGGATGAAAATAAATAAAGAAATTTTATGAGTTGGGCTTGGAAAAATCCTTATAAATAGATTTATGAGGGTTGAAAAACTCTCATAACTTGTTCCCTTTCCACAAAACCCTAGTCGTCGCATAGCATCTTTGTTTCCTCTCCTTTTCCAAGTGCAGAGGTAAGAAATCTCCACTCTCCCTCATGGTTTCTCCTCCTCCCTTTCTTTCCCTTAAATTCATGCCTAAACCCCATTAAAAAAATATGAACGAGATCAAGGACAACATGAAGATCAAGGACAAAGATCCTTAGAGAACAAAGAAGAATGACAAATGACCCAACAAAAATTAGATATGTAATTAGATGATCAACTTTAGGGCATTGCATATGTGAATGATCGAATAAAGAAACTTTAGAAAATGTGCTACATCCTGTCCAGATTCTGTGATATATGTTCAAATAATATTTTAAATAGGTTTACTTCTTCAAAAATTATGAATAAGACATGGACGTGTAACTCTTGAAGTCTAGTTTCGGTAGAAATTGATTTTATCCCGATCCAAGGTATGTAGAAAATGCTATCTCCAAAACACTAACCATGTGTCATGCTGTCCCGAGATATAGCGTGTCCGACTTATAAAATATATGATAAATTGAAATAATGGAATTATAATACAAAATTTATAGAATAACTACATAGCCATCATGTATTAGAAATTGGAATGAACTGAAAAAGGATAAGTCTACAAAGAGTTATAAATGTTGTGAGTTTCAGTTGTTATAATCCTCGATATAAAGTAGACAAATAATATTAAAGAATTTCTTGAGAATAAATAGTAAAGAGATAAAATATGTAAATTTTATATGTAAATTCCTTGAAAGTCTACTTTAAAGAATTTGGAATTTCTCTAAATGGATGCTTACGATTAAGTTATAAAATTTGTATTGATAATGAGTCAAATCAGTACAAAGTTGAAAATGAATGCTTTCTATGAAATTCTGTTCACGCCCGTGAAATGTTTGTGGAACGAGTACAAAGCTCATGGCCACAGCTATGACAACCTTTTCACGGGCTATGAGCCATATTGGTTTAAATAATAAGATAATATTTAACCGATGTATTGGAGAACCAATTTTGATCTGGATTGTTGAACAAAAATACTGAAGTATCGACTGAATGATTACTCTGACTGATTGCTTGATCCAATTGAATGATTGTATAATATTATTGTATTGATCTAGGACTCCTTGAAGATAATATTGAAGTAACTGATAATAGGATTTAAAAATTGTTAACGTTTTTGATTGAATTTATCGTTTGAAGAGGAAGACCCAACGACTGTTCAGGGATTTATTCCCTTATGTTCAAGGATTCACCCCTTATGTTTAAGGATATAATAATCCTTTCTGCTTAAGGATTTCATATCCTTCTGTTCAGGGTTTTATCCCTTCTGATGCACGTTTCAAGGCTAGCTAATCGTGTTTCTGTCGAGACCACTTGAATATTCATTACGTCTGTTCAATGCTCACTGATTGTAATATTTGACGAACTTATGACAAGATAATTAGAAATGGAAATGGAGATCCTAGGTACTGATTGAGCTTGAACGTTCTGATTAACCGAATACTTTTTTCTGTAAATATTGCATGTCAAGTATAGAGGGTTTCATTTCTAATATCGGCTTTCTTAGTTACGAGCTCACTTTCGCCCTTAGCGGTGAATACTTAAAGACTCCTCTTTATCCCTGTCAGCAAGCACCCCATTCAAAGGATCAGATTAAATATGTGAATACTGCGCATCCTGATGCGTCTCATGTTCTAGCCTCTGATGTTATTGAGAAAGAAAATGATCAAATGAGAACCTAATGATCAAGACTATTCTAAACTCTGAAATTACTATGCATCACAGGATATAACTGATGTTCTGATCATTTCTAAATTAAAGCCACCACAGAAAGAAAAAAAATAAAGTTACTACTTATCACGATGAATTATTGATATTACATAGCTCTTTAGTTTTATCTAAATATATGATTTTCTCTATTGATTCTTACTGATATTACAGTTCCGTGCATATTTACTTCCCGAGAGGCAGGAGATGTGCATGCATTCAGGGTTGCAAGACTCTCTCTCTCTCTCTCTCTCTCTCTCTCTCTCTCTCTCTCTCTCTCTNGATTCTTACTGATATTACAGTTCCGTGCATATTTACTTCCCGAGAGGCAGGAGATGTGCATGCATTCAGGGTTGCAAGACTCTCTCTCTCTCTCTCTCTCTCTCTCTCTCTCTCTCTCTCTCTCTCTCTTCTGTCTTTAGTAGAAATAAAAAAAAGATAGATCTTTCTTGGTTTCCATATATTGATGTAAATAGTGGGATCTGGGATGTGAGAGAAAACAACTAAAGCTGTAAATGGCATAATTAATAAAAAAAGTTTCAATTTATCTTCA
This sequence comes from Pontederia paniculata, assembly GCA_001647135.1. Lineage (NCBI taxonomy): Eukaryota > Viridiplantae > Streptophyta > Magnoliopsida > Commelinales > Pontederiaceae > Pontederia > Pontederia paniculata. Next base: position 27,108 of record LTAE01005456.1, read on the forward strand.
GCATGAAATATTTTTATCCTGGAAAAATTTTAAATCGGGCTAATAACTTCCTCGTAACTTCGAAATGCGAAAATTAGTCGATCACTTGGGGTGGGTTCGAAAAGTTCGAGACTGAAGTATTCAAAATGATGGGTAACATTTTAAAGTGCATGCATGGAAAACCACAATAGGGATTCAAGTGTTTTAAGAGCTCATAATCAATTTTCTTATGAAGAAAAGCTACTTATCAATTTTACTTACTCTTTATTTGAAAATTAGCTAATAGAGAGGTGGAATGAGACCGTGAATTATAAATGAGAGAGTGAAAAATGGTAGAATATTATTGAACTCTTATTTGAATAAAAAATTATGATGGTTGATAGACTAAATTAAATTCTATTCTGATTGGATAAAAACTTTAAATATAAAATATAAAAGATTAATTTAAATAAAATCACTTTTACCCTATATTATGTATACATATTGGTTAATTATGACTCAATAAAAATATAATAATATCATATATTTATTTGATTTTTCACTTAAGACTCTTTCGTAAAATTTTCTCTCATTTTTTCTTTGTGTATCTTTACTCTTTTCTTTTTATATGTCTTATTTTCTCTTATCTTTAGTATTTTATTTTTCCTATTTTATATTTTTTCATAATATTTTTATTTTTTATTCTCTTAAAAAAGTAAGAGGTTGAAGATGAGAGATAAATATAAGAGGAGTGAAAAAAATAAGATAACAATTGCATCAATAGATCCAAAATTTTATGACAAAATATCAGCACGAGAAAAATAAACATGAACAGATAAAAATTAAACAGTTGAGATAATAAAATAATTATAAAACAAGCTGAAAGAGATAAACCAACAAATGAATATCGAAATTTTATCAAATCGAATGTCATCTCTACCACAAATTAAAGGAGAATGTTGTCTTGAATAAATTCAAACAGAATTATAAAGAGTTATTTAAAAGAGTAGTTTTGTATAAAAAAATGTAGGATCTCGATGGCACCAAGAGGGGGAGGGGGTGAATTTGTGTATTTAAATATCTTACTCTCTTAGGTTATCTTAAACAAGTTATCAGCGGAAGCTTGTAAATATAGACGTAAACAAACAAAGAAGAGAATAGAGAGAAAACGAACAACACAAACAAACACGAAGTTTGTTGTCGAGGTTCGGTCGAGCTCCTGGCCTATGTCCCCGCTCCGGTCTTCTCCCACGAGATCTCCGGAGATCACTATATCCTACTTCAAGGACGAAGGCTCCCTTACAACCTCTCCTTTCTTGCACGAGGACAAGGAAACAACCTCTTACAGAATCCTCAAAATCGCTTGGACCCTTCTCGCAAGGG
>LTAE01005457.1:4528-28447 GCA_001647135.1 Pontederia paniculata
GAGCGAGGGCGCAGACGATGGTGGGCGGGCGAGGGCGCAGGCACGGGTGGCTAAGAGGGCAGACACAGATCACAAACAAAAGTAAGTGAGAGATTGGATTTTTTAGGGCACGGAAATTAGCGACAGAATTTCTGTCGCTAGTTCTGTCGTAAATTATATCGCTATTAACGACGAAGAATTTCTGTCGTTAATACTGTCGCTAGCTTGTCGCAAATTTTATTTTTTTTTAAAAAAAATGGTTCAACTTAAATTGTCGCTATCCTATCGTTATACTGTCGCTATGAGCGACAAAATAGCGACAAATATTTCTATCGCTAACTGTCTGTCACTAATCCATCATATTCTTGTGCTTTTTACCTTGACTTCGGATTAGTTAGGTGCTAGTAGCCTTGGACACCGGAGGCCCTAAGCTAGTAACAAAAAACTAAAAAGTTAATTGGTACAATATATAAGTCAAAGATGAAGATTTGACATAACTACTGTTGATAGCCTTAGGGTTTGTTTAGCTGAGCTGATAAAAAATATAATATTAATAAATATTTTAAGTGGTAAAATTTATTTAAAAAATAAATAATTACGTGTATGGATAAAAAAAATCATTTTTGTGATTTTTTTGTACAATATAAAAAATATTCAGAAATCTTTTCAATCTATCTTTGTTATTGATTTATTATTTTTCAAGAATATTTTTGTCTTCTTTGTAAAAAAACTCTCTCTTCTTTTCCTCTCTTCACAACCAAGGAGATCAATTCATGTGGCTCTATGCACCTCCCTTAAACCAAGGATATTTTTATTCATTTTCTATCAAGGTTTAGGTTGCGACCGTGTCGGCACAACTTGGCATGACGATGAAGTCGTGCTAGGGCTCGTCTCGTGTCATGCTCCAAAAAAGAAAATTAGGCATGACATGACACATGTCAATCGTAACTTAAGCATGCTCCGACACATCACGCCCAAGCACATTTTTTATTTTATTTTATTTATCTTTTAGCTTATATATTATATATAATAATATATAAAAGTGCATAGACTTGTATACTTGATTATTTAATATTATATTAATATATTATCATATTTCAGTAAAAATTTAATGAAGATATTTTTTTTACTTAAGTAGATAATATCATGTTATCTAATTTTATCATCGTACGATGTTAATGATGAATATATATTAAAATAATAAGAAAAGAAAAAAATAAAAAAAATTAATCGCCCGACATGTCATAGCCAGATTCAAGCCATATCGTGTCAAATGCAATTTTTGACATGACCTGATATTGTACAGCATAGAACGAGTATGAGCATGAACATAATGAACCATTCTAGTTGAACCCCTCAAGAGAAAGAATTATTTTTTCTCATTCAACCTATATCTGTGGCCACCCGTGAGAAGAGAGAAGAAAACCATTTTTATACTAATCATAGTTGTTTTAAAGTTAAATTATCCAAATAATTCTCTCGGGTCTTTCATGGGCTTATAGCCCAACACAAAGCACTGAATCTTTCTATTCCCGTTTACAAATATTGAGAGCCAACAAGTGCAAACTAGATGGGAATGAAAAGCTCCAACCAACAACTTATTAATGTTGCCAATATCCAATCGAAGCTCAACCACCTACCAATTCCCCATAATAAATGACCACGCCTTTGGGCTCTGCATAATCCCTGTCGTTCCTCCAATATACATTGCACCCAATACATAGTAGTTGCTAAAATGGCTCACAAGAAGCGAGGCGACAAGAGGGCTCGTTTTCCCACCCTTCGCTTCTTATCCTCCACATCCCTTGAAATATGGCCATCATCACATATATAACATCTTAATTAGTAGCCTCAGCTCAGTAGGTGGACATGGAGGTCTTGTGTTGTGACTATCCTATCTACAATTAACTTCTTAATTATTTACCATACTTTTATGTATAGTTTCGTGAGCCCTTTACCATGTCTTCCTTGAGGCATGTAGAGAAGGAAAGAAAAAGGAAAATAAGTGTTGCTTGTGGGCCTATATGTATTTATTGGAGCACAAAAAGTTGGAAGGTTGTAAAGTTTGATGCCCCTTTTTATATCTCAATTATTGGGTGTTGATGTGGGGTTTGACTCGGCTAGCTTAATTAGTATTGTAAAGGCGTATTGGATGCACATTGCCCCACGGGGCACGAACTTCGATGATGCGTTTATATTTACGTGACAATGAAATGTGTACATATTTATCTCACTAGAATAAAATTGATTTGAGTTTAAATGGAGTTAAAACTATATTGACATTATTCATAGTCATATATTCTTCCATGTGTTACTGGGCGAGTAAACCACATTTCCGATATGGATGTGAAATCCATCTTGAATTTTGAGTTAAAGAAACTAAGAAAATAAAATTAAATTAGAAAATGTCATCAATATGATCTGAGAGTTGAGAGTTCAACTCGTTCGTGATTTTTTTTAATGTGCGTGAGAGAGAGTAGAAAATAAAAGAAGAGGCTTATTATTATAGAAGTTTGAGAAATGTGTAAATTAATTATTGATTTGTAAATGTAAGTCAATCATAATGTTGGCCAATTTTAGCGTAACTTTTATATGGCTTAATTTTATAATTATTATCACGTTAGTATATATAAGAGATTTAGGCCCCTCGTGTGTGCGCGTGTTAGAAACTTTTGCATGATTCGGATGCATGACATGAAACCTTTTTTTGGAGAATTTGTGATCAATATTCGTGTGTAACGAACGTAGTTTAGAGAAGGATAATTAAGTAAATCTTATTAAGGGATAAACGTTGCAATAAAAGGAGAAAAGAACGTCACACATGAAAACAATAAAGAAATTTGGATGTGTGAAATTTAATTATTTTTTATATGCCCATTGCCAAAGCTCGCAATACATGGCAATGCTAAATCGAATTATATACACTCATTGAATTCGTGACAGTAAAACTATATGATCAATCTTTGTTACAATTCAATAAATTTATAGAATTTGACGAGGTTCATTTTAAACTATTTTTCGACAATGGATGATAGAGATTTTTTTAAAATAAGTGAAAATAAATAGGATGTCAAAATATTAGACTCAAATAATTAAAAAAATATATATTTGAACTTTTAATATAGAAAGATAAAAATTGCTTAATGAAGAACTCAAACTCCATTGAGGTGCGACTTCATCACTTAATATTTATGGAACGAGGTTCTGCAGAGAAGATATTAAACAAATTTACAATTAATTTTAATATTTAAGAAAATTTCGATCTTTTTTTCGAACAAAGTTAAAGTGATAGCCAAGAAATAAAAAGGTTAAGTGCTAAAAAGAGTGGAAAATGAGGAATAAGTTCGGACCAATTCAAGCGTCAGCACCGACCGAGGTAGGTCCAAGAGACCTGACTTGCAAGTCCATAAGCACCATTGCAGACAGAAAGCTCTCTCTCTCTCTCTCTCTCTCTCTCTCTCTCAAGTCCGTAAGCACCATTGCAAACAGAAAGGTCCTTCAATCAGTCTCTCACTCTCTCTAACTGGCAAAAGGAATCTATTCATATTTCCCTTCTGATCAAAGCATGATGATGATACATTATAACTACATGTATGTGCGACACCATCATCTAAAGCTGCACGGCTCTGAACTTTGGTCAACAAATATATGATGGTATATATATAATACCAACTCCTTCTGTGAGAAAATTCTTCTCCTGTATATATGCTTTTTGCCTAAGAGGCCACTATGTACTCATCAGTCCTCTCTATCTCTCATGCTCTCATGTCAGGAGTGTCCCACTCCCATCCCTTTTTCACTTATTTCGTTCTATAACGTAACAACTTCATCATTTTGACATCGCATCATGACATGTCCCTCCCACAAATTAAATGTCACAAAATTAAAGGCATCGCCGTAGAAATCTCTTGTACATATTGTTAATTTTGATGTGCTACCAACAATCCTAAAAGCTTAAACCGATAGGAAGAGCAACATCCCCAACACGTGGATAAATAAGGGAGGAAATTAATTTTTAATACGAACAACATCGAGGTTCGAACTCAGGACCTCTAGCTCTGATACCATGTTAATTTTGATGTGCTACCAACAATCCTAAAAGCTTAAGCCGATAGGAAGAGCAACATCTTTATATTTATATTCTTAACACATATATGCCCCTTTCATTTTGTTATATTTCATTTACTCGCCTAATAAATAATTTATATATAGAACAACTTCAGTTATTCTTCAAATGGACTAAACCATAAATTTCCAATGCTCATAATTACCAGCTTGGTCTCTCTAATGGTCAATGTTTTGGTGCTAAACAAGTTTCAAGAATATATAGGCTAATCGTTTTTCTTTGCTTTGAAGGATATGTTAGTGGTTTTGAGTATTGTACATATGAAAGAAAAAAAAAGAATCAGAATACATCCCGTAACAATAGGGAATGATTTGCTAGTTCTGTAATTAAGTAAATGCGTCATGATTCCCTATCCATACCGATTGTGATACATTTGTTCTTGTTCGGAAACACTAATTGCTTCAGACCACAAAGGTACGTATACATGATAGGAACGAGTCATATATGCTTCATTTCAAGCCTTCATGAAGGCTTCAACCACCAACCGATGGAATGTTCTCATCTCGATCGCGTGTATGACGAGAGCGTCAGCAATAATATTGTCTCCTCTACATCCATCCACTAAATTGCATCATTCTTGTACAACCAGAAAATGGGATTAATTATCATATGAATACATTGGTGCTTCACATTTTTCCTTCTTTAAAATAGTAGTTTGCTCCAATTCAAATTATATATATATATATATATATATATATATATATAATATAGAGAGAGAGGAGTTCAACTCTTGCGGTGCTAATGATTATGTTCATTGATCATGAATTAAAATATTGGCTCGTTATCAAGTCCGACTAATCTAATTTTTTACTTTGAGTAACACGTCTGATTAACATGCTTAAGTGACGAGGAGATGTGACCGAGCTTGTTTAATAAATAGATGTGCATCCAACAAATTACTTAATTGCTTATAATATATATAGTAATCATAAATTGGTCCGAATATTTGTTTTTTTCAAAAACTCTAACTATTTTCAACATAGGATGTAGGTGTAGAATATATACATATGCCATGTGCACTTAAGAGTTAAGTATTAGAGTCATTTTTAATATCTCGCAATACACATATCAATATGGCAAATTAATGTTCATAGTTGATCTTGGTGCTGCATATATACATATATACGTGGTCAGTTCCATGCTCAAATTGGCGTATTTAATAGCAAATGCGATTCTGCCCGCTCTCCTTCATGAACATGAAGATGAATAAAGATCCAAACAGTAGACACTTTACTTGTCGGGAATGTGAACAATGTTTGACCGATTTATCGTCACTACATTAACAACTCACTCGTCCATCCATCTACGTCAATTTTTTACTAGTTATTTGTCTCAGTGCTAATTCCAAACATATGTGTAATTTAAGAATCTGGAAGTACAAATTGAATAAAAGACAGTGTTAGAAAATTAATCAAGGGGCTATTCGATCCTAACAAGAATAAAGAAAAGTAGGCTACGAGTTCCACTTCCCAAAGAGATCACCGCATGAGGCGCTGACCACGGCTCGGGAATCCAATTAACAAATGATTAATCGTTTACTTTAAGCACCTCACACTGTCCTCAAAAAGTTCTTCCTCCTTGTTCCTACTCGTCCACTAGGGATAAAACTATTCCAATGGAATAAAAGCATATTTCTATGGTAGGAATTAATAAAACTTAATTAGTGCGGATCCGATCTTGTCATACTATGCATTGTAGCTTCCAACTTTTCTAACTCGGACTTCGTGTAGGAATGAATGCCAAAGTTTTGCAAACTTGTTAATTGCATTACATACAAAGTTCTTACATGAAGCCTCTTGTCATCACACATGCACTACCAAGAATCCATGGAGGCATTTAGCTGTGGCCAGTTGGTTGTGCATGCATGCGAATATTAACTATACGGTTTGTAATTAAATTAATCTGATGTGTATGCTTAACGATAGATTGGAGCTTGCACGTACGTTAACGCATATATTATCTGTCGTGTTGAAATGTTGTCTTAATTTATGTCCCAAATGATAATAACACGTACACAAGGGTACGTTAGACATGGAAGTCATCAGTGATTAACAAATTAAGTCCGAAATTGAACTTATACAATTACTAATTAGGGAACTGTAGTGTGGCCACTACAAAGAATTACAATATTGAATTCAATGAAACACTAATGCCCTTTTTAGGCCTAGATATTCATATAAAACCTATGTATTTTTAAGTTCGGATGTCGAATAACATAACTTTTGTAAAGAAAATATTGAATTTTCGAATAATTTTGTACAAATAAAGTTTCACTAAAAAAATCCTCTGAAGCAGAATAATCATATCTATAAAATTGATCATTAGATTCCTTGCGGTTAAAATGTGCATTAGCATTTTATTTTCCTTATTAAAACACTTCTTTGAGGTCAATAGAAAAAGAATCTCTTGAAGCTATAGCAAATGGGGATCCTAGGAAAGAAAGAACTATGCACTCACGTGAGTAGAACTTTTCGGAGCGGGGATAACCGCCACGAGGAGAAAAAAACTCAATAATACCTAATTTGCTATTAATTTTTATGTCCGTTTAAACTTAATAAAAAAACGATATATATATATATATATATATATAATGCTAGAATATATAAGTTCGAGATGTTTTATTTATTATAATTTTTTTAAAAATGTAGAATATTTTCTAAAAATATTTCTCGTTCCGTTAATTATGGTGAAATTATTTTTTTGAAAAGAAATTCCTTACTTTTTACTATTTGATAACCGTAAAAAATTATGACCAGAAAGACATGCAAAAAATTATGAAAATAATAGAAAGTCATTTTGTCAATTTTTATATTTAGAATCGTCCATTAAATATATGAAAATAAATCGATTTTTTAAATTTTATCTCTGAAATATTTATTTTAATAATTATTATTATTTATTAAAATAAACGGAGCCTTAAATTTTAGGTGCGGACTGCGGAGGAGCGAACGAGGAAAGGCAGAAGCATATTGGACAGAAGACATGGCGGGGGAAGGGGAAGGGGAAGGGGAGTAGGACAAGCGCTAGACGTCGGGGGCGACGTGGGTCCCCGGCGCGGCGTGGGAAGCGTCTCCGGCCGCGCACGTGGCTCACAGCCCCGGTGTCGCCGGACATCCCAACCCACTGTCAGCCTCCACTGGCCGCTATATGTAGACGTGGAACCAACTCTACTGTACACATATAATACAACTGCATATGCATGTCACTGGACAAACTAATGGACTTGTCCACGTTTGTTTATTCTATTCTTTAATTATCATAGACCAATTTAGTTTGATTCATTTCTAACTATAACGATTTATTTAAAAAAAATATACACAAAAATTTAAATTTGATATAGAAGGGTGCAATGAGATAAATTTAACTCGAACGTTTTGAAAATTTTAACTTATTTTAACTTTTCACTCTAGACCCATTGATATTTATGATTATTAATATTTAACTAATCTTAAGATGCGAACGAAAATAATAAATTTTAAAAATCGAATATAAGACTACTAAATCTTATTAACTCTGAGACATAATCCCGATATCCAATTGTACCAAGTAAACTTATTTCAACTTCACTTTTATAATATTATATTATCTTTGATTTAAAACTATATGTGTAAGACTATAATAGCCTTCTTATTTACTTGTAACATCTTCCTCTTCCTTTTGTACTATGAAATTATTAAACATTAAGAATATAATAGCTTAATGGAAATAAACAAAAGGAAATAACCGATCAAACTTTTCAACTACGCTAGAGGTCAATTTTTGGCGCAAGATTGTTACTAAAATTGAACTTAACCGGCCAGCTCAAATGGTTTAGTCGTGAATCGGTGAGTCGTCCGATTCAGTTTGACTTTAAAATCGGAGGAGACTTCGAATTAAATTAAATCGGAAAAAAATGGAAAAAAAATAGAAAACTAATGAACCAGGTAAAAACCTGGTTCATTATAAAAAAATTCGAAATAGAAGAAAATTAAACTTGAAAAGTTGTGTTGTAGTGCATTTAATGTTGATTAATGTAACTTTGTAGAATTGTGCAATTAACGAGTAGAAAAGGAAAGTTGAAGAAAATTAATAAAATAGGAGAGGTTTAACTAAAATATGAAAGAAGTAAAAAAAATGAAATATTGATATAGAGAATAAAAGAGGAAAGACAGAACTGAAAATGAAAAGAAGTAAACATAAAAGACAAAATAAAATGAAAATATGAATACTAGAGTGTAAAATGTGACTAGAAAGAAGTAAAAAATAAAAAAAATAAAACAAATATGAGATTAATAATAAAAAATGGGAGAAAATAGAAAAGTGAAAAGAAGTGCAAACAAGAAAAGGAAATTAATGAAAATAAAAAAGTAACTAAACATAAAGGCAAAAGTTTTATATGAATTTCGATGAAATAAAACTTGTTTTCAATACTGTTCTTTTAAAACTATAATTAATTTTTCATTATGATTGATAATTAATGTGTTAATATAAAAGTTTTCTATCTTCTTACAAAATATTATCTATAGTATATTTAAAAATAATACAACATCATTAGTATTAAAATTAATAATAATAATTTATCAATCATCATTATTTTAAGTAAGCATTAATCTTTTAAACATAATAAATAATATTTTATATTAATATCTAACAAATAGTAATTTTTTATTAATTTTTAACGTAATATATAGTATTAGTTGTGCTATATATTTTAATTATTATAAATAAAAAAAATGGCTCAATCTGATCAAATCCAATCCGATCAATCTAGTTGAATGTTCGATAAGTTCTATTTCATGTTAAATAATGCAAAGAAAAGAAAAAACACGAATGCAATAATTGGACTTCTAAATAAACAATAAAAGATAACAAAAAAATTCAAGTCATTTATCATGTAAATATAAATTAAAAATCATGATAAAATTAAGAATCAATGAAAATTATCTGTAGAATCCTTATATTAAACATATTTAAATGATTGAATCCTTAGACATTGGCTACTGTATACCATTAATATTGTGACCCATGTCTCACAAGTGGACTTTAGCCAACGTATATATTCCCCACATCTTTAAATTGCATGCTTAATTCTTTCTATTCTTTTGCCTTTTCAGGAGCATTCGTAAATCTAATACAAAGAAGAAACAACATAATATTAAAAAAGTTGACTAACTAATTTAATGGTCACATTAGAACCTCGTTGATTTCTCTTTTCTTCATTAGTTAATTTCTCTGTTCTGCAAGCCCTTTTATGGTGATCAATGTTACAAAATTAATCAATGAACTCTACGCTCGAGAAACATCGATCAAGTTAATCTCGATAAAAATTAGCATGATTAAAGGTGCCTACCTACCTACTACATACATAGGAAAACATATACTAAAATTCCACAAGCATGCAGACACGCACGCACTTACACTAATTGGGTCAAGAGAAGAAAAGATTAAACATAGTAAAAAAAAAATAAGATAAATATTAGACAAAGTTTAACCATCCCTACGAACTCCCCTCTTACCCATAATAGACTTGTCAAAATATGTTTCGGGATACAAAGTATTTAATCATCAAATATATAATCAACGGTAAATCTTAAAATTGATCAAAAAATAATGACTTATTAACTCTATCATTAATTATATATTGGAGGGATAGAATTTACTTTTTTATTTCTACAAAACATAAAGTGCTTTATAGGTATATTAATTTAATTATATATAATTTTTTTTGTTTAATGTGTATAACGATAGATGTATACACCTATATAATTTACATGTTGAAAAAATGACTAATGTATTTATTATTTAATATAAGAATTATTTTTCAACTGATAGATATATGCACGTATTATGTATATGCATACTACAAAACTAAAAATATGATATATACTCAACCTTTTATTTATGCCATTCAGATTTTGTTTTTAAGTTTTAAAATCTCTTAACCTGATAGCTTAATCTGTGGTTGCCACTGTGCAGTACATGTCTTGACAGGAGTTCATTTTGGTTACCTCTATGACAGTAATGGCGAACAAGTACCAAAGAACCCCCATAATCTATAAGCTGCTGGTCCTGCAGGTAAACACACTCTCTTTCTCTCTCATGAGAGGCAGAGTGCCACTTATTGCTGCAAAATAATCGAACACATGCAGAAGGGGACCAAAAAAGAAAAAGGCTAATAGAAACTTAAAAGGCTTCCATATATACATCAATCATATCCTCATCTTAAGCAACACACTTTGAGTGTTCCTAATCACTTTGAATCCCACCAGATTGCTACCTTGTCTTAGCTTCTCATAATTATGTTTTCTCTCACATTATTACATTATATTATATTATATTATATTAATTATTTTGTGCTTTTTGGTGCATGGCACTCCCCCATCACTATTTTACCTCAGTTGTCTTCTCCCAAATTCCTTGACCAGTTTCCAATTTAAGGCACATATAGTGGGCAAATTAGGTCCCATGCCTCTGTGCCCATCTCATATTGAATAGTTCTTCTTATTCTCTCAAATTCCAATACCACTCTCTTTCTCTTTCTCTCTCCTCACTCTGTACCCTATTTATTATCTACCTGCACCGCCCTCTCCTCCCATTTCATAGAAGTAGAAAAAGATCTCATATTCTCTCTCTGGGTATATTATACCTCTGCTTCCTTAAAATATACAGTTGCCTTCTCCTCTCCTTCTCTCCATCTTTCAGTCAGTCTCCTTGCATTTTATTCCTACCTGGGGACCCTGCAATTCCTCTCCATCCCATAACCCCTTTTGTAGCATTTATTATGCTCTTCCTATCAGTATACCTACACCCTTTAGCAAGCACCACCTCCACATCTCTCTCTCTCTCTCTCTCTCTCTGGTCTTGTGTACTCCCTAAGCACAAAATGGAAATCATAAACCACTCATGACCTAATCACTGAAACGCTCGTATTTATCCACGATCACACATGCCACTCCTTTACAGCCATCATAGTGATCGATCTCGCCTTCACTCTCTCTCTCTCTCTCTCTCCTCTCATTGCACCCTATTCACATTTCTTGCTCTTCTTTTTCTCTTCATTCTGCAGCTCCACCACCAGCTCTTTTTTCTTACTTCACCGGGCCTTCTGCCCCCTTGTGACCCTCCTTGCATGATCTGACAGCGATCAGCTTCCTCCAATGGCGACGAATTATCCTGACCTCTCACTCCATATCAGCCCGCCACTGATGGTGGCCGAGGAGTCGGCTACGAGGAGAGCCTTCGCGGGGGATCACGATTTGGCTGCAGGGAGCGAATCGGGAAGCAGCGGAAGCTGCCACAGGAGTTACGAGCAGGTCTTCCTGCAAGCTGAAGGGATCAAGGAACCAAGTGATCGTAGCGGCAGCGGCGGGGAGCCGACGTTAAGCCTGGGACTCGAGGCCCCAGTGCAGAACTCCGGGCACCAGCTCAACTACCAGACTTACCATCACGGCCACCACGTCCCCCACCACCATCACCACCCTCCTCAGATCTATGGATTCAAGCGGAATTCCCGATCGAGTCACGGAAGCAAAAAGGGCATCAGAGCTCCGAGAATGAGGTGGACGACTGCCCTCCACGCTCACTTCGTCCATGCCGTGGAGCTCCTCGGCGGCCATGAGAGTAAGCATGCAGCTTTAAGATTAATTTTCCATCCAAGACAACGAGCTTGATAACCTTAGAGAACTCTGATCGATCTTTGTGCACAGGAGCGACGCCGAAGTCTGTGCTGGAGCTGATGAACGTAAAGGATCTGACGCTTGCCCATGTAAAGAGCCATCTGCAGGTAAAGGGAACAAGATAAAAGCGGCAGGCAACTCCTCATCTTTTACGCAACCAAAAAAGTAGAAGCCAAAACTAAGTGATGCTTTTTTCTTTATACCTTTACGCTAGTTCAACACCTAGGGTTAGGGTTTTGCACCGAGGAGGAAAGGGATAGCTAGCTGTTCATGACATGCATACAAGAAGTAAGGACAAAATGGCACCTAAGGAAGTATTAAGTAGTTATATTTGCGTTGCTGGCCAGCTTTGTGTTGCGTTTCTTTAGGGTCAGATTTCAAGAGCTTTTTCTGATGATGCTGGTGCTGATACCCTGCAGATGTATAGAACAGTGAAGAGCACTGACAGAGGGGGAGGAGGAGGAGGAACAGCAGCAGCAGCAGCAGGTATTTGGATTTTTCCCTTCATTTCACAGAGAGCATTAGTGCAGTCCTCTATAATATGCCTTTGGTCTTTGTCCTCCATGGGGGGCAGATTCCACCACCACAGTCATCTCAGAAGATGTTGGCTGATGGCTGGGGGGCTGTGGAGGTTCGGTTTGCCCTTTCTTCACGCTTGAATTATTTGCTCGGGTGTCCCATAAACATAAAGCACTGGCCATTTTGTATCTTAGTGGTGGATGGAAATGGTTTGCAGGGCAAGGCCGGGCAGATGTGGGCTTGAACCAGAGGACAGGCATGGTGGAAGTGGAGGCTGCAGCAGGAGGACTACTGCCATGTGACCAAGCTGTGAATAATGGCATCAGCATCCCTTCTAATTACTCCATGATCAGCGCACCAACTCCACAAGCAACAACACTGCTCATGTCTCCTGGGTCTGTATGCATGCATTCTTGCCATCTCTTCTCAGTCACTTTATTTATTTTAATTTCGTATGTCCACCCTCAGAATGTTAGCAAGGCTGCAACAAGGCTCATTTTGTACTATCGCATACGTTTACGACAATGCATGGTGCACGAACTGCTTCTCACCTAAGTTGTCATGTCATGTCTTATTAGTTTGTTAGCACAGTGTGGACAGTGTCTTAATTATCGGGAAGATGCCTAGATTTGAGATCTATACATAAAACACTGACAAAGTCATTGGTCAAATGGACTGGCCATGAGAGTTGCCGTACCCTAGTAATGGCGATGAAAGGTGATCATGTGCGTGTTTCACCATTGGCACTTGGTCTTGCATTTTATCCATGGTTTTCCTTTTCTCTGTAGAATCTTCAACTGACCCTAAATGGTCTCTTCTGAAACGGTCTTAAGATTCTGAAAGGGTCCATTTGGGAACTTGAAAGCCGGAGTCAATTAGTATTGTCAGATCTCCGGTTAGTAAAGTAGCTGTCAAACCTTTTACCCCCAAGGAATTAAGATGTCAAGGGAATGAAATGTTGATTCAGTAAATGCAAGAGTTAACCTTTTCAAGAGTCTTCTTGTTCATTTCACAACATTAAACATGACAACTACTACTGATCAAAATGACAATGCATATGATAATGATGGATTGATTTTTTTTCTAGGGAAATATGTCATTTCAATCAGGAAACTAAAGATTAAGTTTACCTAAAGAACATTAGTCTGTACAGAAAATTGTAGATGTTTGCACATATTTTCTTCTCTTTTTTTTTTGTCATCTAACACACACACACACAAAGCAATAGAACATGATTAAATGGTGTTGAGAATTTTGCCATGAGGTTGAGGAGCCTACTTAGCACTTTTGCTAAGTAAGCTACTTAGCGATGATCTAATCCGTCAGATTTGATTCTGACGGTTACAGATCAAATTTAAAAGTTTAAAATATATTTTAAAATTTTGATCTTGAACCGTCGAAAATGAATCTGACGGATTAGATCACCGCTAAGTAGTCTACTTAGCAAAAGTGCTAAGTAGACTTCCTTTCTCCTTTTGTCATGTATGTTCTAAGCTGCAATGTAGATTTGAATGTGTAAAAAGGTACATTGGATGTCAAGACTGTGCCAACACTATTTTCTGATCATTCTTACATATCAATGTACATTGAGCCATTTCAATATTTCTTATCATGTCTTTCAGGTCAGACATTTTGTTGACTTGGAAGCTGGTAAAAATGTGTCATATAATGCCAAATTATAAGAGTAGAAAACTCATAATAAAATATTAATTAATTTTCCCTTATAAGTAAAATGTTAGCCAATCTGAAGTTGGGTTATTTGCTGCACATGCTCTCTCTCTCTCTCTCTCTCTCTCTCTCTCTCTCTCTCTCCCTCCTAATGTGTACTGAGTATACTTGATGTCTACATGCATGTACTTGGATAAAAAAATTTTGGCAGATGAATTGAAGAAGATAGGACCTAGCTAGTGTAATGCCTACTGTTAATATACTGAGCTAGAAATTAAAGTGCAGGTATAGCAAAAGAATAATATTGATTCATTTATGAGAAAGTGGCAGAGGGATTAATGGCTGTATGTATGGATTCATTACACATTTATTAGGCCCTTATGCTGCCAGATTATCTCTGTCTCGTGGCATCACCCCTTCAATGGACACACCAAATGCAAACAATGGCAAAAGACAAGAAATAAAATTGTTACTTAACTACCAATTCAAATTTCGTGTGAAGTCAAGTTGTAAACAGTTAATACATATGTGCAGACAAAATTATTGAAATCTGGCTTTGGCCATATCTAATTAAATACTGACACATTTCAAACTGTAAAGTTTTTCGATTAGAACTATTAGTTGTATCTACAAACTTTTTTCGAAGTTCAGTTTTGCCATGATCATTTGAGTTTGTATCTTTATTTCTCTTCCTCATTTCCCTATTTTTGTGGATGCAGGACGCCTTATCCTTCTTTAGATCAGGAAGATGCTTGGAATCCATCGCTCCAACGAGCTGCTGATTCCTTCGGTCACCCAAACTTCACATGCAATTTTCCAGGCAAACGAAGCCAGGTACACATGGACTTTACTGGCAAGCTCCACCTCTGCGAATTGGAATACCTTTTTGACCATGCTATGATAGTATAGAAACATGTCATCTAACTTTCCAACTTAAAAAGAAGTTTGAAATTAACAGCATTGAACAAAACAAGCTTCAACGATGGAAAAACATGACCATGCATGCATATATTGAAAGATAGAGATTTTATGCGAACATATCAACAAAAATGTGCATTATCATTGCAATTGCTCTACTTGTTTTATCTTTTGTTAAACTTAATGTAGCTAAAGCCGTCAAACCCAAAAGCTCAGTAGGTAAAACATTACAGAAAATAAAATATTGAATTAAAGTTCATCGAAGTTTAAATTTAAGACCTCTCGATTCTACAACATATCATAATAATTAAATGAATTACTGACTATCCTAAAATCTTAAATAGTTAAGAAGATAGCAATTCTAATATTTATATTCTTAACATCTTTGGATCAAACGGTAGCACTATAGCTTGATGAATGATGATTTCTTGTGTTCCTGTGACTAGGCACTGATTGAAGAAGCGGGAACAACTGACCAGCAGTCAGACAGCACAGTGGACAGGGAGGGGCCGAGCGCCAGAATAATGATTGATCCTACAGCACATCCTGATCTTAAGGTGCTGGCCAAGCTGCCTAGCTTAGAAATCACACTAGGCAGGCAGAGTTGGCAAATGGAGTATGCCGATTCTTCCAACGAACTAGCCCTCCTCCAGTGCTTGTGAATTCAGAGTCACCAAATTAACCAACCTAGTTAACTTCTTGCCAAAAGGAGAATCCAAGAAGAAGAAGACTATGTACTTGAACTTCATGGTCAAGGGAAAAAAGTGTGCCATATTTTGTAATTTTTGAACACAGGAAGATTGGTATTAACTCTGAGTTAGTTTTGCACTTGTAAAATAGTTGTCAATGGCTATACCTGTGATCCTAAGCATTTAGAAGAAAAATGTTTCACCAAAGTATGCAGAAAGTTAATGAGAAGATGAATCAGTAGATTAGAAGATAATAACTCTACATGCTCCTGAATGGGGGGGGGCAAGTTGGGCGGTGCATCATATCAGGCTCCATAAATCTAGAGTGACAGCTGTAGCAATATTATTGTGACCAATTATAACCTGCAGAAAGCCTGCAGTGATTATGAAAATTGTGATGATATATCGTTTGCACATGCACCAATGTTGTAAAACTCGATCCGAACGTCGACCCGGATAGTCCGACGGGTCAGGTCGAACCGATCGGACCGATTAAACCGAATGGTCGGACCGGATGATAATAAATTAATACTATGAACTATAAAATCAAAATACATGATAACATATACTATTAATTATAAGTATATAATAATTTATTAATCTTAATTCACAACTAAAGTTTGTAATAGTGCTTAATGACTCAAGATAAATAATAAAATAATTATTAAATACTAATATATTTTATTGATTTACTAAGTTTTTTATTTAATGTAATAATATTAGAATTGTCATCATTTCTAAATTTACTTGGCAACTTAGATCATGTAGCTCTTTTAAGATTTAAAAATTAAATTAGCTTTCTATTAATATTATTATTTAAAAAAATATATTTTTTTTGGCCGAGTTGGTCAAATCCATCGGGTTGAGCAGTTCAACCCGAGTTTTGACCGGGTCAAAACGGTCCAACTGTTGATTCGGATTTGGTGTGACCTATGGACCGGTTTAGGTCTCGGACACCGGTCCGATCGGTCCAATCGGCCGGGCCGGGCCGGATTTTACAACATGGATCTACACCTTCGGAGAATTTGAATTGAAATTTAAGTTGTCGCTTAAATTTATAATTTATTCCATATCATAGCCTTCTGATGTATATGATACTTAATTTGGAGAAATATAAACATAAAAAATGAGTTTCTTTAATCTTTCTAAAATTATCTAATTTAGCATCTTAGAGTCTCTTTTTGAAACATAAATTCCAACTACTACAAAATTTATATTTAAATTATTGTAGTATCAACGGTCTCTGAATACACACTAACAATGAGAGTTAGGGTGGAGTTGTTAGCGACTCCTCTTCACTTAAGTAAATCATAAGATCTAACCCATGCATATTCACAAAATTTTCGTTGAAAGTTCCGTTTATTATAACTAGATGTGTGACCTGAGGTGACACAAATGAATGTAGAAAATTCTCTGGTAAGCAAAAAAAATATAACACTACCTAATACGGGGTCATGGCCTCCCACACTACACAAAACTAAAAAAAATTGTTGTGGATATTTCTGCTGCAAATCAAAATCAGTCCGTCGCAAATAATCATTTATAATAGAATTAGCATCTGATCTCGAACATAAATTTTTTTTGTTGTTGATTGGTAGAAAGTTTATCTCAATTTATGATGGAATGCTCCGCACAATTATAGAGGGATTTTAAATCGTTATAATCGTGCACGAGTACACATGAGGCATCCATTGTTTCGCTCCTCTAAATTTTATCAATTTTAAATTTAAAATTAGAATCCAAGTCATCAATTTTAAAATTAAGATTACAAATTAAGTAAAATTCAGCTAAGTTATAAAATTAAAATCATCAAAGTTGAACTTTACAAGTTAAAATATAATCATCATCCTCATCAACATTATTATCGTGTCACTTTCTTTTTATCATCTTTTTCATTTTCTTGTTTGTGCACGTTGAGCTTGTTCCATATGATCTTTCATATATTCTTGCATTTAATGATGCATTGTTGTAACTTATTATTGTAAGAATTCATCTTTATATTTGAGTTGTTCATCAACACATGATTGCATCTTGTAAGTTGAATAAATCGACACAAACTTATATAAGTACGAATCCTAAATCAGAATAAGTCACAATGATTCAAACTCATACATAAGAATTTTATTTGTGATGATATGTTCCATCTAATGTTCTCCGGTTGATTTTGATGCCTCCCTCCTTGGTAATTTCAACTATATGCTGAGTTTATTTGTTTTTAAAATTTTCCTAAAATATGATATTAGAGATAAAATAAATTATCAATAAAGTCAAAGTTACTGAATAAAAAGTGATAAATAATTTGTCGCCTTATGTGTGTCGTTTGCGCAAATTATGAAACCCATTTGTTATTTATTTTTGTTGTGTTAAAAAAATCTCATCTTCTATGGGGCTTCTTTCAAACTCCATTTCCTAAACTTAAATTTTAGTATAAATAGTTAATATAAAAAAATATTGAAACACGACTTATTAAATTTTGGCATATCATTTTCGGATAGTAACAGTAATAATCACTAACATGTAATTATCAAATGCATTTGTCTTTGCTTGCTTGCATTTACTTTTATATGTCTCATTTGACCATTAGCATGTAACTCAATGCATAGAGTCTCACTAATCCAATTGGGCTTTATTTGTGACGCATGCATATATGCTAAAGAAGATGATAATCTTTTGAACGTCGTGTGTTTAATATTTTCCACATAAGTTTAATATTCTCGACTTTTCACCAAACATCATTATTAAAAAATTAACTCATTAAAATATAATTATATTATTCAATTATATCGGATAATAAAATAAATGTGAAATTCTTTAAATCATGTTTGTCTTGTATTCTTTTCAAGAAAATCACGATTGATCATTCTTTCAAGAAAATCACGACCAATAACATGTTTGGAAGGCACATATCTATAAACAGGGGCGAAGGCACATGGGTGCCTATGGGTGCAAGTGCATCCACAAATTAAATAGTAGTTATGACTCACATATGTATTGCATTGGCTTGGTGGGCAAGGGGATGAGGATTCAGTAATATGGCCAGGGCCCAAATCCAACTCTAATTTAATTTTTAAAGTTTTGTATTTTATTTTTACATCATAATCTATTCAATCATCTTTTATTTTAGTTATTTTTTCTTTCCAACCATTTCTTACCTATTCAAGAGTCCCACTCATACTCAAAAAATGTAACCATAATACTCTATTTAAACAAAAAAAAATCTCTTTTCAACCATTTCTTTCAAGTAATTCAATTTTAGCTTTTTTTTTTGTTTCAAGACATCTACTTTATTCTCTCAAATTATTCAAGGTGTTCCCCAAACAAGTATTTTTTATGTTATTTTTTATCCTGCAAAAAAAAAACCATCTAGTTTTTTTGCATCTTTTCTAGAGTAATAAAATTCTCTTTCTTTCTTTTTTTCTTTTATAATTTCATGTGAATTATTTCTAATTTACATTTTTTCTTTTCAAAAAATATATAATATATCCACAAGATATTTTTAGTACAATTTTTTGATATTATTATTTTTCATCAAATAGTATATTATGAATAATAATTTCATGTAAATTATTACTAATTTGCATTTGTTTTTCTTTTAAAAATATATAATATATCCATAACTCAAGATATTTCTGGTACAAATTTTTTATATTATTATTTTTCATGAAATTATATATTATGAATACTATATTTTCTTAACACAGATTTGTTTTTTAATTTCATTTTATTCTATTTTTAGTAGATATATTTTATTAATATTCATTGAAAATGAGTTATAATTTTTCCATAGTTCGTTATGGTGTTAGAGAAATATTTCAAGTGAAAATCACTTCCATCAAAAAATCTACTTCATGGTGAAGAAAGTGAAATAAAAGCATATTGTGAAAATACTTTGAATGACAAGTCACAATGTTCAAAACAAAATCGAATCAATTTAAGCAATTTTCCAATATATTCTGGTGAAAGAAGAAAATTTTCAACTTATCATCCTAATGGTCAAGATGAAATTAGGAGATCTTATTTATTAAGATGATCATTCAAACATAAAATTCATACGTTTTCTCAAACAGAAATCGGTGATAAATTATGTTGATTTGATCGTGACTGGATCAACCAATATTCTAATTGGTCAGAATATAATATTACAAAAAATACAATCTTTTGTTTATGTTATTATATTCTAAAGCTGATATTGGAAGTCAAAATGGAGGCGATGCATTTATCACCGAGAGTTTTAGAAAATGGAAAAAAACTAGATTTGATATTCATATTGGCAGAGTTAATAGTACTCATAATCAAGTTGCCAGCAAATGTGAAGACTTACTGAAACAAACCAATTTATTAAATTGACTCTCAATAGGCAATTAAATCAAGTGAAAATGATAATCCGCTTGCATGCCTCACTCGATTGTATAAGTATCTTTTGCATCAAGGATTATCATTTGGTGGTCATGACGAGTATGAAGATTCAACAAAGAAGGGAAACTTTTTTGAACATCTATAATTTCTTGCTGACCATAAGTAAGATATAGGCAAAACTGTGTTGAAAAATGTCCCTCCAAATCAACAAATGGTATCACATGATATTCAAAAAATCTCGTGAATGTAGCTGCACAAGAAACAATTAAAGTCATTCTTAATAATTTCAAAAATGATATATTTAGAATTTTGGTTGATGAATCTTGTGATGTCTTCAAAAAGGAACAAATGACAGTGGTTTTATGATTTATAGATGAAAAATGAGTTATTAAATAATGATTTATTGATTTTGTTCAAGTAAAGAATATGTGTTCTCCCTCTTTTAAAGAAACATTTGAGTTATTACTTTCTCAATACAAATTGAGTATATCACGAATAACAGGACAAGGTTATGATGGAGCAAATAATATGTGAAGTGAGTTTAATAGTCTCAAAACTTTGATTATGAGAGAAAATGAATCTGCATATTATGTTCACTGTTTCGCACATCAACTTCAATTAACATTAGTAGTTGTTGCAAAAGGTCATGTTGATGTTGCATTGCTTTTTAATTGAGTTACCATGCTTATTAATTTGGTGGGAGCATGAAGTAAATGTCAAGATAAGCTACGTGAAACGTAAGCTACTAAAGTTGTTGAATTACAAAAGTGATCGAGGATTAAATCAAGAAACGAGTCTTAAAAGAGCTAGTGATACAAGATGGGGATCACAATATGGTACACTTGTGAATATGAAGGTTATGTTTTCAATAGTGATTGACCTGCTATAGTATATTAAAACTGAAGGGCTCAAATGTGAGAAAAGAGGCGAAGCACATTTTCTTCTAAAGTATTTGCAGTCATTTGATTTTGCGTTTACCTCACATCTAATGCTAACTATATTGTGAATTACAAATGTCTTGTTATTAGATTCGTAGAGAAAATAATAAGATATTATAAAAGTTATAACACTTATCAAGGTGTGCAAAGAGCAAATACAAAAAATGAGGGATGAAGAATGGGAACTACTTACGGAAAATGTCATTTCTTTTAGTGAGGAGCATGATATCCTTGTGCCTAATATGAATGACATTTTTGTTGTCGAAGGAAGACAACGACGTAGAGCCTCACAAATTATAAATTTACATCATTATTGCATTGATATCTTTATGATGATTATAAACATGTTGCTTCAGGAACTTAATAGTCATTTTAATGAAATAAATATGGAGTTGTTTTTTTGTGTGGCTTGTCTTAATCGTATTGATTTGTTTTAGAGTTTTGATATTGCTAAACTAGTGAAGTTGGGTCAATTCTATCCTAGTAACTTTTCTGAAGCAGATCTTTTGGTACTTAAACATCAACTCCAAATTTATATTGCGGATATGCGATCAAATAATCGTTTTCAAGATTTGAAAGGACTTGGTGATCTTTCTCAAAAATTGGTTGAGACCAAAAAATATATGATTTATCCATTAGTCTACTTACTTTTGAAGTTATTTTTTATTCTACCAGTGACTACTACAAGTGTTGAAATAGATTTTTCAGTCATGAATATTGTGAAGACAAAATTATGCAATCAGATGGGCGATCAATGGATGAATGACTGTTTACTAACATACATCGAAAAATATATTTTTTGGTATTGTTTTTAATGATGTCATTATTAATAGATTTCAAAAAAATGAAACCTCATCGAAATTAATGATTGAAATAATATGTTTATTAATTCTAATTATATAATTATTTTTATTTTGTACTGTTAAAGTGAAAGTGAATCCACTATAAAATATTTCTACCTCCGCACTACCTATAAATAAAATATTAAAATGACATAATAAAATAATGTATAATGAATATTCTTCAAATTTTTAAATAATTGCCCTTGAATAACCATCGGGTTGCAAATATCTTTTAAATTGTTGACTTAATGTACTAAAATTTGGAAGTCGATCTGGTTTTTGTGTCATTGCATTAGCAATATCAGGTGACAAAGTAGCTTCCTATGACTCATCTTCATAATGAGTTGATGGATGTGGTGACCCATATTCTATTGCAACAACATCATAAACTAGATTTTCATGTGTGAACTACATCATCTACTTGCGAGGATTGATTGATTAGGTAAAAATCATTATAATCGGAAATAGTTTCTTCTTTTCCAAATTCAACCCAATACCAAATAATTTGATTTAGAGTCCCTTCTCATATGGACTTAAGTAGTATTATCTTTTGGAATTTTGTACTATAAAATTTTAGACAAAGGCAACTAATTGTCCATTCTCACATATTACTAAGATGATAGAAAAATAAAATTTACGAAATATTCAGCTCTATTTCTAAATTCTTAAGTCTTCTATGTATATTATTAGTCCTATTATACATACAACAATGATTGCTTGGAAGAAATATTTTCCTACAATAAATTCAATATTTTAAATTATTATTGATTTTTTATGTAATTAATTTTTTATTACATTAAAACAAATATTTTAAAACATATGAAATAATTTATAACTAGCACATATCATAATAAATATCTTAAAGGCATATGATAATGATCATATTAATAAAGTAATTATAAAGAATTAAACATAACCAAATCAAGTTTCATAACTAAGACAAATGAAATTACACATAAATTAATAACGAAGATTCAAAACTTATAGAAAAGAAAAAGGAAAAGTAAAAAAATATGGACCTTGAAGAGGGGCATATCAACCCCTTCGCAATTGCCAATAGCCCTACAAGTGCCAATAAGTATTGATGGTCAAAAAGAGAGGGAGAGAAAAGAAATGGACCTTATTGGAGACTTTTCCGCTGGAGGAAGAGGACTTGTCGGAGGACAAAACTCGCGGTTAGAGGAAAAACTAGAGAAGATTGATGGAATAAATAATGGAAATTTGCAGCGGATTTTTCGCTGCAAAAACCATCACCGTCCAACACTTCGCATTTGATAATTGGACCAATAATTGAAGAGCTAGCGGCGGAATCAATAACTTAAATTGTAGTAGAATATATCTACGGTTTGAATTGAAGTAAATGTTAATACAAGTTGATAAAATGATTTCTACATTCATAAATATCGTTTAGATTCACTGTATTTATACATGCAACACAACTAAAAGTGGTTCATAGTAGAATCTGATTGAGTAGATGCCTCTCAACAATAGAATATGAATGGATAGATTACTCAAGATAATAGCAAAGTTTGTTATTGTTACTTGCAGAGATATATATGTTAACATGGCGCCCAAGCTATGTTGGGCGAGAGCGTAGCCGTAGCTTGTCTTGAATAAATTGAAAACACATTGAGCTGAGTGACTTGGTCAAGAGATCTACAACATTATCCTTGGAAGAATGAATCGAACTTGTAGACGTCGATGAGCAACTTCGTCACGGACAAGATGATAATCCACCTCAACATGTTTGGTACGAGCATGAAAAACAAGATTGGTTGTTAGATAAGTCACCTTCAAGTTGTCACACCAGAGAAGAGGAGTGAGAGTTGATACACGAAGATCTTTCAATAAAGCATGAAGCCAAATAAGTTCACCTGTAGAGTCACCTAGGGACATTACTCAGATTCTGTGGATGAACGAGAGGCAGTGCATTGCTTATAGGCGGATGATGCGAAGTGTGGGGTAAGGTAGAAGATGGCCACATGTTAGGGGGTTAACCAGGATCAATCTTCTGTATAAAGGTTTTCTTCACTTCAAATTTTACTATTTATTAACCTAGCACACTCCTATCACCGAGTATACGACAATCATCGTCCACAGGAAAACTTCGCTTTCACGCTTCTATTACTACTATCCCTCGGTCAAGCTCTCGCGATTAGGGGGCTTGACACTAGAGGTTCAAGCCCTAACCGGAATAGGTGATGGGTAATCAACAAAAATAATATTTTT
>LTAE01005458.1:0-28441 GCA_001647135.1 Pontederia paniculata
TATATATATGGACTATATTACAATATTGCATGTGATCATGTAGGAGATTATGAGTACCAATATCATTGTCACTATTTGTCATTGAAACTGAAAGGTAACCATAATAATTCAATCATTCTTTTAAATGCACTACTAATTTTCTACACATTTTTTCCAAGATGAAAATTGATGAAAGCATAAAAGTTAAATATTTCTACACACATCCGCATCAATCTATTTTCTCTCGTTCTTGCTATTTTTTATTTGTTTGTCAATTTATATAAAAAATTTCTCACTTGTGGACTATTACTATTTTTATTTATATGATCATCTCAAAACATACCATCATGACCCATGTTTATTGCATTACCTCGCGACACTGTCTTGCAATTGATATTATCTAATAAAAAATATCATTTATTAAATTCTTAACAATGTGCATTATTCATTTACTATACATAAGCAATACAACTAATAATTTAACTAAAACTACCTTTTTATCAAGATATCCTTTAAAAATATTGTCAAGTTGAAAATTTTATATTATTAAGTTGACATTTATAAACTCGGATAACAATTCACAAATTAACATATTAAGTAAATATTAATATCCTTTAAAATAAGTTAATAATAATATAATACTTATAACCTAATATTAATAATTATAATTAATGAAAATGTTATTTTAATTTTTAATACTTATAATTAATAATTAGTGATATATTATATTCATATACATTAATAATAATAATAATATAATAATAAATTATATTACATAAGCATTATTTAACTAATATTTATTATTATTATTAGATAGTGTGCTTTATTATGTTATCTTTTATTTACGAAAGATCCAAAAGAACATATATAAAAGTTAAACATAAATATAACTATCACTTGGATAATAATCTTGAAAGACATTCTTCTTTTAATCAATTTGAATTATCACTTCATAAGATAATATAAATTACTTATATATTAAAATAAGTAAATCATTTGGTGAGCTAAAAAAATTAAAATTGAAATTATCAGTAATTTTGAAAGATTATCAATAAAAAACTCGTAAATATCTTTCTTTCGAAGACTACTTAATTATGTGGTAAAGAAAAGCTCTATATACTTTTGTTGAATTAGAATTTCATCGCAATATCAATAAATCGTGGCTCAACCAAAACCTAATTAATATACAAATATGTATTAGATCTAAGTAATATATACCTAGTGCGTCATCATATATGACCGTTCCTCGAGTTTACAAGAAAGAAAAATGGAGCAAGTAATCTCAACTTTACCGTATGCACGTGAAGCTAATATTTAAATATAATATCAGCACATGTTTAGATACAATATATATTAAAATAGTATAAATGAGTGGCTATAGATGCAATGTAATATAATGTCCAACTCAATATACCTTTAAGTCAGACATTCCGACATAAATATCTTCTAGATATTAGCCATAGAAGTTATCAAGCTCCATGCCTAACACAAGATGTAGATGAATTATAACTATTCCATGAGAGTTCTTTTTGAAAGGAACTCTCATGGAGTATAACTATTCCATGAGGGTTCTATTGTGATGAGTTTATTTACACTAGACATGTATTTGATTCAGTAAAAGTAATTTCCTCAATTTTTATAAAGAAAAAAAATAAATGACTTATGTTTTAAGTTATTTTTTTAAATAGTTAGAATCATGCAATGTGCAGAAAAGAAACTAGTTATGAGATAAATATAAAGGTCACATCTTATGCTATTAGGCAATTTTGAAATGAAAAAAAAATGTTTCTAAAATTAATTTAATTGCAATTCTCTAACTTTTCTAATGGATTAAACTAGGGATTAGATCATGATGCAGTTCACCATTAATCGATTTCCATGATAGAAAATGATAATATTTATAGACGAAGGTGAACGTAAATTAGCATACCTAATTCAAAATTTTATACTGCCTAGTATTATTTATTCATGTAATTTTTTTAGTATTTTTTCTTATAGTAATTTTGATATGCAAAAAAAAGGTACTACTAGCTCTTTAGTTAACAGCAGTCTTACATTTTTTTGTTTTTTGTAAATTAATTATCTCTTAAGGCTTAAAAATCATTCAATATCAACCTGTCATGTGTGTTTTAATATTTGCTTGGAACATTGTATGGATGCCGAACTAGTCAATTCATTGTTTAATTTGGACAAGATTGTCGTCAAATCAATACAAAAAACCACGGATAAAAAAACAAATAATATTTGGATGTGTCCCTATTCATGGATTGAATAGGACATTGCAAAACAATTTCATCTTCCAATCAGCAAAATTAATTAGTCAAATTTAAAATTCAGTCTCTAACTTAAAGCAATAATATTCAAAACAAATATGCTTTTAGAATTCCATATTAGTGTTTCTTTATTGACACTATTATTTGAATTGACAAAGCCATAAAAAAATAAGAGAAGTTTGGAAAATTTATGTAACTCTTAATCATTTAAAAAATTATTCACTTTAGATTCATACGTATGAATTACACATTTTGAATGATAAAAAAATATACAAATGAGAATAACTTGATCTCTTAGACTCAAGATTCTCGTTAATTCACCCCCAATCTATTTTAAAAATTATTCACTTTGAGCTCGTAATCTATACGAATTAAAAATATATTTTGAATATAAAAAAATGGTCACTAATAAAGTTCATAATCTTATTTACGTGAGACTAATATTTTCTCTCTTATTTTAGGTCACATATATTAATCTAATTAATTTTATTAAATAGTATTAATTATAATGTGAAAAACTTAAAATGAATAAGTATATTAACTAAACAAAAATTAAAAAAATCCAACCCCCATTGCGATGTAAAATTTTAGGATTTTTAACATTCGGGAAAAAATAGTTTTTGTCTCTTATTTTTAACAGCGGCGGAGTCAGAAGATTTAATCAGTAGATGCATAATAGGATTAACATAAGAATAAGTAATTAAATAATAGTAAATAACTGAGATAAAAATATAGATTATATTATAAATAAATAAAAAATAATAATTTATCTAATTTAATTTTTTTTATTTATTATTTTAAAAAGTGAATCTAATATGTAACTTGAAAATTTTGACGTATAACATGTACATATTAAAAGTTAAATTGAAAAGTCTTTGGGTACATCTCTATCTCAACTTCATAAAAAAATTGGCTATGTACCAAGAAAATAATATTAAAATTAACAAAAAAAAAATTATTCCAATCTTAATTTTAATATTTTTGATATTTTTTTAGTAAGTACTAATAACTTAAATTGTCCTATTTGCTATATAGAAACTGGAGGTTTGAACATGTTTAACACTCTCTTATTTAACTTTTAAAAACCACTATAATATATTAAACCATTTGCCGTAATAAACAAGACAATCCTAGGTGTTTTAAATTAGTTGGAGCCTTATTTTATTTTTTTATTATTTTAGTTTTCTAGTTGGATGTAAAAGCCTATAAATAGAGTCTAATTATGACACAATGGATAAATCACTTCATGTTAAGTTTATTTAAAAAATATGTATGATTATCTTCAGCTGTAGATTTTGAATTCATATGCGCGATAAACCATTCTCTTCAAAACTTGCAAGAAAATTATATTCTTCTCTACTTTCCACTACATATTCCCTCATTTTATACCTCCTTATTAGTGTTATATAAAGTTATTTGATTTAAAAAAAAAAAACAATCTCGTTTTTCTTAATTCATAGTTTCAAATTAAACCAAAACATGCACTTAAATTAAAAGATCAATTATAAATTAGTAAAATAAGAATGCAATAGATAATGTAAGATTTGAGAAGAAAGTTCCAACTCATGTTAATAAAAAAGTTAATAGCTCATAATCCAGTTCTAATAAGAAGATGAATAAATAGGCATTCAAATCGGTTTGATTTCCTTTTATATTTGCATCTATTTAATTAGGCATATTCTGTATTTCTTCACGAATATTCAAATTTGTGAATTCTTTTCATCTTGAATCATACTATTTTTATTCTTTACTTCAATCATTTCAATCAAATATCATATTCAATCATTTCAATAAGATTTCAACCTCAAACTTGATGAACTTGAAATGAATTATAAAAGCAATTTGCATCACTAAATTAATCATAAAGGCCATTGACCCTACACTTAGGGCTTGTTTGGTTTGACGTAATTATAATTCCGGAATGTAAATGATTGTAATTGGAAATTTTGAAATGATTTGTATTTACAGTAGTTACTTTTCCTTTGTTTGGATAGATGTAAATATGATTCTGGAAAATGAATTACGTTGTTTGGTTGAAAAAAAAATTTATATAAATATTTAATTAAAAATAAAATATTATCATATATTAATAAATAAATAATTAATTAAAATATAAATGAAAGTTATTAATTTTTTTATTTTTTATTTTTTTAATATTTTATTTTTATTGTTTAATATTTTATTTTATTTTTTAATATTTTATTTTCTAATGTAATTGATTTTATATGTAATTGATTTTCTAGCACAAATATCGATGCAGTAAATGCAACTACTTGTAGTAGTCACATTTACATCAAACCAAACAAAAATTTTGCAATTACAGCAATTGCATTTACATATAGTTGCATTTACATGCAACCAAACAAGCCCTTAGTTGGTTTGTATGCAGCCACATTAATCACGTGTCATGCACATCACACGAAATTATAGACGTGGTCAACTTCTCGTACAACTTAAATTCGTTGTGTACAGGTGCAGTGAATTATTATCGGACATCATGATTTAAATTCATTTTATATTGCTTGGACATTGTTAAATCAATCGCCGCTAATTGGTCAACGTCCATATCAAATGGATTGACACAACAAAAGTCAAAATGCTATTATGTAGGGCAAATAACAAGTGGAGAGATGCATATCTGGATATCGAGTCATCAAGCATTTTCCTTTGATATCATTTTACTCGTGTATAAATTACTTTGTCTTGAAGTTTCGTACACTTTTTTTTTAGAAGTAAATTTTTCGTACACTTTGATTGTGGTGAAACTTATCACCCTGCCTCCATCTAACATGAAAATCAATTTCTTTATTAATGCGAATTGAGAGCAAACACCTCTTCTCTTCTATGTATATATTTGTGGCAGGTAGGGGTGTAAGCAAAAAATAGAAAATCTAAAAAAAATCGATCTGACATAAAACTTTTAAGTTTTTTCTTTAAATTTTAAAAAAATTAAGTTGATTTTTAAATTTTGAAAAACCTCCTGAGGGACCTCTACATAATTAAAATTTTATTAATATATTTATTATCATAATATTTTGAATACTTTTAATATATAAAGATTACTCAATTAACGTATAAGTTTTATGAATAAATATTAATAAAATTATATAAGTAAAAATAATGATATTAATAGATTATAATATGTAGTTGTTGTTAATTTATCTAATAAAATATTTTTAATATTATTTGTAAATAATAAAATTATAAAAATATAGGAGTCCGAAAAAATTATCCGAAAAAAGCGATAAGATTTTTTTATTGAAAAATATAGCAAAAAAAAAATAGGACGATTTTTTTCTCGTAAAAAGCTAACTGACTCACATTGCTTTGACCCCTAGTGGCAGGATCAAATGTCCGATTATTAACCTTTTTTTTTATCTCAATTCTAAGTTCAGGTCATTTTTATTGTATAAGCTAACGCTATATTGGAAAAAGAACGTGAGGCCTCTGCCCGCGCACTAGAGATCATGCTCTTGCACAGTTCGGCAATTACAACGTTTCTTAATTACTAGTACATTATGAACGAGAAATAAAAAAAAAGTATTTGATCGAAAAAAAAGGAAAGAAAGAACCTTACAAAACATGATGAAAAAAAAATCAAAGTCTAATCCAATAATCAGATTAGTATTATTTGCTTTCATCATTTTTTAGCCAATTTTCAAGTTTTTAATTTCTTTTAGGATTTGGGGAAGAGAAAGTAACGGAGAAAAATTAGGGAAAGAGAACGAAAGAAAATGGACATAAAAAAAGTTAATATTTCTATATAGCATAACTAAAGAAAAGTAAGAAAAATTATGGTATATGCGTTTGGATCATATGAGTGAGAAGGACATGCAAGTTCTAAGCAATATATGTCTACTTCCAAGACCAAAAGTTGAAAAATTAGAATTATGTGAACATTGTATTTTCGGGAAGCAAAAGAGAGTCAGTTTCAATTCGGCAATTCATAGGACGAAGGGAACCCGGTGTATTACATCCATTCAGATTTATGGGGTCATTCTCAAGTTCCTTCAAATGAAGGTAATAGATCTTTGCTTATATTTATTGATGACTTCTCCAGAAAAGTTTGTGTCTATTTCCTGAAACATGAAGATGATGTCTTTGAGACATTTAAGTTATGGAAAACTTTGTTGGAGAAACAAACTGTAAAAGTTGTTAAGAGACTGAGAACAAATAATAGGCAAGAGTTTTGTGGTTCAAAATTTAATGACTTCTGTGAGAAAGAAGGTATTGTAAGACACCGCACAGTTGTAAAGACTCCACAACAGAACGACGTCGCAGAAAGAATGAACAGAATTCTACTTGAAAAAGCTCGATGCATGTTATCAAATGCAGGATTAGGAAAGGATTTCTGGGCAGAAGCTATTAACTTGACATATCATTTAGTCAATTGATCCCCCATCGATCATTGAATTTGAAGATTACTGAAGAAGTATGGTCAGATAGTCCTCCTAATTACTCACATTTATGAATTTTCAGATGTCCTGAATATGCATATGTAAATGATGGAAAACTTGAACCTAGAACTGGAAAATGCATATTTCTTGGTTATAAATATGGTGTTAAAGATTATAGATTATGGTGTTCTGAAATTAAGAAATTTATTTTGAGTAGAGATGTTACTTTTGATGAATTTGTGATGCTTCACTCGAGAAAGGAGTTGTCAGTGATTAATGATACAGGAAACAAAATGCTTCGAAGAAGGTGAAGCTGGAACTTATCATTCCTCCTCCGGGGGAGTCCAATTTTCTTTTAAATCCAAATTAAGATGTAAAGAAAGAGAAAAAACTATTTAAAAAATATTTTTAATTTTATCCATATATAATTAAATATATAATTATACACATTAAAATATATTTGTCCAATACAATTTTTAAATTTCTTTCTTTTTCTTTAATTATGTCGTACAAGCAAGACTATTTTTTTTACCTTCATTTTTTTCATTTCATTTCTCAAAATTTCCTTTTCTTTCATTACCTTTTGCTTCTTCTTAATGATCGTTGAACCAAATAAACTCAAGAAACCATAAAATTTAGTTAAAAGATAAATATTAAATTTGGAGAAAGATGATCTATTTGAAATTGAGTGTGAATTACACTTGGTCGTCTCTCGCTCTTAAGGTATGTTGCGTTCGTTGTTCCAATAACACTTCTTTCGTTCCGTGTTCATCTTCTTGGCTTTGGTTACGTTCTCATTTGGACCAAGCCGTCGACTTATGAGATGTACAATGAATGAACAGCCAATGAAGAAGGAAAGAGACGGATCCCTGTGATATTTTCAAGTTTACGTCGATGTGAGATAGCTCAAGAAATTCAGGAAAAAATAATCTAAACCCTCACTCGTCATTCGTCTAATACTTGTATAATTAAATTATTTTAAAAAATTGATTAAATTATAAGAATTATCATTGTGAGATATTAAGAATTTTTTGTGATAATAATTAGAAGAAAATAAAAAATGTTCTTTACATAATACTCAATCCATTTGCAACCTCATGACTATACAAAGTTATCTATTGTAGGCAGTACATTTTTTTTATATTCTTAACAGTGAGTAATAATAATTTAAATTGTCCTGATTGCTATATAGAAACTGGAGCTCTGAACATGTTGAATCTTTTATTTAACTTTTAAAAACCACTATAATATATTAAACTTTTTTACCGGAATAAACAAGACAGTCCTAAGTGTTTTAAATTAGTTGGAGTCTTATTTAATTTGATTTTATTAATTTTATATTTTTTTAGTTGAATGTAAAAGCCTATAAATAGAGTTTAACTATGGCACAATGAATAAATCATTTCATGTTAAGTTTATTTTAAAAAAAATGTATGATTATATTCAGCTGTAGATTTTGAATTCATATGCGCGATAAACCATTTCCTTTAAAACTTGCAAGAAAATTATATTCTCCTCAACTTTCCACTACATACAGTGGCGGAACCAGAATTTTTATTCAAGGAGTGCACAATTGCTCATATACTTATTTATATAATTAAAGAATTATTTTGAATATTAATATAGATTTATAATTATAATTTTTAATAATTTGTTTGCACAATATAATATAATTTAAGATTTTTACATCAATTTTACCTTTTATTTTAAATATTACAAAAATAGAAAAAAAAGTGAGAACATTTAAAAAATATGGATATGATATTATAACACTAATTCATAATTGAATAAAATTATATTGAAATAAAAAATTGATAATATTGATATATGTTTTAATAAAAAAGTATACTTCTATCCGTATGATAGAATAATAAGTAGATATACATGATATGATCATAAATTAATAAATGAAATTGTATAATGTAATATATATATATATATATATATATATATATATATATATGACTTTTAGCGAATTAATAAATTTTAATAATATAAATAAATGATACCTTTGGAAATAATATAAGCTAATATTTGAGTAAAAGTAAATTTTTAATAATAAGAAAATAGAAGTATGCATGTAATAAAATAAATAAGTAGATTATTATGCTATAATTATAGACTAATAAGGAGAAATATATTGTAGTATATATAAATAATCCTATTAATGAATGAATAAATATTAATATAATATAAGTAAATTATATCTTATGGAAGAGTATATTAAATAATATTGAATAAAAGTAAAGAATAAATAGTAAGAAAGTAAAAATAGAATAGGTAAACTAAGTTAGGAAAAAAAAAAAAAAAACATTTTGCCGTCAAGAGGATTTGAACCTTATTGAAATAAAAAATTGATAATATTGATATATGTTTTAATAACAAAGTATACTTCTATCCGTGTGATAAAATAATAAGTAGATATACATGATATGGTCATAAATTAATAAATAAAATTTTAATAATATAAATAAATGATACATTTGGAAATAATATAATCTAATATATGAGTAAAAGTAAATTTTTAATAATAAGAAAATAGAAGTATGCATGTAAGAAAATAAATAAGTAGATTATTATGCTATAATTATAGACTAATAAGGAGAAATATATTGTAGGATATATAAATAATCCTATTAATGAATGAATAAATATTAATATAATATAAGTAAATTATATCTTATGAAAGAGTATATTAAATAATATTGAATAAAAGTAAAGAATAAATAGTAAGAAAGTAAAAATAGAATAGGTAAACTAAGTTAGGAAAAAAAAGAAAAATATCTTGCCATCAAGAGGATTTGAACCTTACACCTCCAAATTCAAATCTAACACCTCTATCCATCTAGACGCAAAGCCAATGATGAATTTTGATTACAAAGAAACCTACTTAAGCGTGTTCACGGGATGTCAATGGCACCCTTAGCTCTGCCCTTGACTACATATTTCCTCATTTTATACCTCCTTATTATAGAATACAAGACATCAAAAAAGGAAGAGGTGAATTAATGTATATAAAGTTATTTGATTTTTAAAAATAATTTCTTTTTTTTAATTCATAGTTTGGAACTAAATCAAAAGCATGCACATAAATTAAAGATCAATTTAAAATAAGAATGCAATAGATAATGTAAGATTTGAGAAGAAAGTGCCAACTCAAGTTAATAAAAAAAGTTAATAGATCATAATCCAGTTCTAATAAGAAGATGAATAAATAGGCATTCAAACCGGTTTGATTTCCTTTTATATTTACACCTATTTAATTTGGCATATTCTGTATTTCTTCACGAATATTCAAAATTATACTCGAATAATTTGTGAATTCTTTTCATCTTGAATCACACTATTTTTGTTCTTTACTTCAATTATTTCAATCAAATATCATACTCGATCACTTTAATAAGATTTCAGCCTTAAACTTGATGAACTTGAAATGGATTATAAAAACTTTTGCATCACTAAACTATAAAAGCCATTGACCCTATACACTTATTTGGTTTGTATGCAGCCACATTAATCACGTGTCATGCACATCACACGAAATTTAAAAGAAAAATAAAAAAAAATATAGACCGTGTCAACTTCTCGTATAACTTAAATTCATTGTGTACAGGTGCAGGCCGTACAGCGAATTATTATTGGACATGATGATTTAAATCCATTTTGTATTGCTTCGACATTGTTATATCAATCAAGTCACTAATTGGGCGACGTTCATATCAAATGGATTGACACAACAAAAGTTAAAATGCTTTTAAGTAGGGCAAAGGACAAGTGAAGAGATGCATATTTGGATATGGACTCTTCAATCATTTTTCTTTTGGCTGGGCGGATCGATTTTTTTTTCAAAATTTAATAAATAGTTTGATTTGATAAATTAATTTTAAATGTTGAACAAAAATATAATAATTATAAATAAATTCTAAAAGTATTTAAATAAAATAAGAGTAACAAATAAAATATATTTTGATGAAAATAAAATTTTATTGAATTAAAAAATATATTAAATAATATAAAATTAATCGAATGAATTAATATTTCATAAACTATTTTTTTATAAAATATCATTTAAAATGATTTGTAAACATAAAATTAATCCCACGAATTACTATCTTTTTAATTTTTTTTTAAATATCGATTAATTTTTTATATAAATTAATTAATATAAGTTAATCTAACGAATTCATATTTTGATTAATAATATTTTCATAAAAAAATTTTAAAATAAAAAGTATACTAATAAATAATTGTATTATAAAATAAATATAAGGTAGTAAAATATTTTCTCAAAAGAAAATAAATAATATAAAATTATTCTCATGAATAATATAATAAAGTAATTCATTTTATTTCTAAAACTTTAATTAATCCCACATTTAAACTAATAAAATATTACCATAAAAATCATTTAAAAAATATAATAGGATAATTAATAATTTTATAATTATATTGTAAGTTAATATAAAAATTGTTAGCTTTTATAAGTATAAGATAATTAAAATTTGATTAAAAAAGAAAAAAATAATAAAAGAAAAACGGTCAACATAAAAAAAACTGCAACAACAATATTAAATGTTGTTGTGGCAGCAAGAATCGTCTGATTCATATTAAGAGCAGGAACCGAGTGGTGGAACCACGGTGATGTCAATCGGATAGGGTTCTACGCTTGGTTTCGTCAAACGTCACATCATTTGACGAAATCGAATGAAACTTGGTCAGAACCAGCTCAAATTATAACCATGTTTCTATTTTCAAATATAGTCTTGATAACATTTTACTCGTGTATAAATTACTTTATCTTGGAGTTTGTTAGTTAGATTAACTATTTGTTCTTTTTTTCAGAAGTCAATTTTTCGTACACTTTCACCGCCGCTTATGTTTATAGCCGGTCCCAAGCCCGGATAAAGGAGGAGGGTTGTGTTAGGCCTCGACAGCCAACGTAAAACCTCGTCGAATCTCATGAACATGGATCAACAAATACATTGCGCTAATGCTAGGTCGTTACCCGTAAGTAACGCGCTGTATGGCTCGAGTACAGTGATAAGAGAGCAAGAGCCGCTGCATCCTCGCCTGAATGCAGTGTTAAATGAGCAAAGGCTACCACACTCTAATGGACGGAGGCGGCTGAAGAAGCTAATCCATGAGAGTAAGATCAGATTATGCTCTTGGAATATTGGGACGCTAAATGGAAAGCGTTTTGAGGTAGCACAAGTAATGAGTAAGCGTAAGATTAATATATTGTGCTTACAAGAAACTAGGTGGGCTGGAGAGGGAAGTAAAGTGATCAATGTCAACGGTTCCAAACTTTGGTATACGGGTAAGGTAAATGGAAGAAATGGTGTTGGTATTATTGCGGATGAAGAATGGAGGAAGAATGTTGTGGAAGTTAAAAGGATTGAGGATCGAATCATATCCGTGAAAGTAATTATTGGAAAGGATATAATGAACGTTATTAGTGCATATGCACCTCAAATAGGGACAGAAGCACATCTCAAGGAGAAGTTTTGGGCAGATATGGAGGGGTTGATTGAAAGTATACCGATAAACGAGAAAGTGTTTATTGGAGGAGACCTTAATGGACATGTGGGTAAAGAGGCGGGACCACATGCAAGGGTTCATGGTGGTTTTGGTTTTGGGGAGCTGAATGAAGAAGGACAAACTATTATCGATTTTTCTTTAGCATATAACCTTAAGATTGTCAACACTTGTTTTAGGAAGAGAGAGGAACATCTAATCACCTATAAAAGTGGAACTCATAGGTCTCAGATTGATTTCTTTTTGACAAGGAATCCTGATAATAGATGGTGTACAAATTGCAAAGTGATTCCGGGGCATGGGGTGACCACACAACATAGATTGTTAGTTCTTGATATGCGAATTAAATATATAAAATCAAAACGTCGAACAATTTCAAATCGAAGGATCAAGTGGTGGCAGTTAAAGGGGGAGAAGCGAGAGATTTTTAAGAGTAAGTTATTGGAAGAAGGGATGTGGGAGTTACAAGGAAATGCTAGTATCATGTGGGAAAATGTGGCACAAAAGGTTGAAATGGTCGCTAAAACAATTCTAGGAGAATCAAAAGGTTTTGGATCACGAGATAAGGAGACTTGGTGGTGGGATGAAGATGTACAAGAAAAGGTGCGTAATAAGAAGAATTGTTTCAAAGCTATACACTTAGACGGTAGCTCTGACAATTGGGAAAAATATCGCTTGGCTAAAAGGGAGGCTAAGAAGGCAGTTAGTGAGGCTCGAGCGAAAGCATATGAGGGGTTTTATAAGGAGTTAGGGACAAAGGCCGGAGAACAAAGGATTTACAAGATTGCAAGGAATAAAGAGAAGGAGTCGAGAGATTTTGATCAAGTAAGATGCATAAAAAATGAAGGTGGTAATGTTTTAGTCACGGAGGAGGATATTAAGAATAGATGGGAAGAGTATTTCAATAAGTTATTCAATGATGGATGTGAAGGTTCCCGTTGCGAGTTGGAGGACTTGGCTGTTAGTGAAGGTGAGCTTAATAGGTCATTTTATCGCAGAATTAGAGTTGCGGAGGTTAGAGAAGCTCTTAAGAAAATGGAGAATGGTAAAGCTATTGGACCGGATGGGATACCGATTGAAGTTTGGAAATGTTTAGGAGAAAAAGGTGTGTTGTGGTTATGTAAATTGTTTAACGAGATTTTACGGTCAAAAAAGATGCCTGATGATTGGAGAATAAGTACGTTAGTTCCTATTTACAAAAATAAAGGGGATATTCAGAATTGTGCAAATTATAGAGGGATTAAGCTTATGAGTCATACAATGAAGTTATGGGAAAAAGTGATTGAACATAGATTGAGAGTGGAGACTAGTATTTCTGAGAGACAGTTTGGATTCATGCCAGGAAGATCCACTACAGAGGCGATTTATTTACTAAGGGGAATGATGGAGAAGTATCGAAGTAGGAAAAGAGATTTACATATGGTTTTCGTTGATTTAGAAAAGGCGTATGATCGTGTACCAAGAGAGGTACTCTGGAAAGCCTTGCAAAAGAAAAGAGTGGGTGTTGCATATATTAAGATTATACAAGATATGTACGATGGGGCATTGACTAAGGTTAGGACACCAGGAGGAGAGACGAAAGCATTTCCTATAAGAATTGGCCTACACCAAGGATCATCTTTAAGCCCATATTTGTTTAACTTAGTTGTGGATGCTCTAACCGAGAGTATCATAGATGAGGTACCTAAGTGCATGCTCTTTGCTGATGATATCGTACTTTTAGCGGACTCAAAAGATGAGATTAATGCAAAATTGGAAATATGGAGAAACACGTTGGAGTCAAAGGGTTTCCGTTTAAGTAGGAATAAGACAGAGTATATGCATTGCAATTTCACGAATAGACAATTTAGAGGCGATTCGGAAGTTAGGTTAGGAGATGATATAATTTCTCAAGTGACAAAGTTTAAATATTTGGGATCAATTATAAGACAAGATGGGGAGATTGATGATGATGTTAACTAGAGAATTCAAGCTGGTTGGTGTAAGTGGAGGAAGACTACTGGAGTCCTTTGTGATAGGAAAGTACCCCATAAGGTTAAAGGGAAATTCTACCGCACTGCTATAAGACCAGCAATGTTATATGGTAGTGAATGTTGGGATATGAAGGGACAACATGAACATAAAGTGTGGGTAGCTGAAATGAGGATGTTGAGATGGATGTGTGGTCATACTAGAAAGGATAAGATTAGGAATGACCATATACGTAAACGAGTCGGAGTGACCCCTATTAGCGAGAAGTTGGTAGAGAATCGTTTGAGGTGGTTTGGTCATGTTCAGAGAAGACCATTAGATGCGCCAGTAAGGAGGGTAGAACAAACAATCTGGAGTCCGATTAAAAAAGGGAGAGGAAGACCAAAGCGAACACTTTGCGTACTAATAGAACGAGATCTATTAACAAATAATATACCTAAAAAATTGGTTACTGATAGAGCGCAATGGCGTCGTGTGATCCATATAGCCGACCCCACCTAGTGGGATAAGACTTTGTTGTTGTTGTTGTTGTTTAATTGTGGTGAAACTCGTCACCTTCCCTCCATCTCACATGAAAATCAATTTCTTTCCCACCAGTTATTAATGCATACTAGCAATAATTAATGCGAATTAAGAGCATTAATTCGAAGTCAATGGTATATGGGATAAAGAATGTGAGGTCAGTGTCCAGGCACCAGAGATCATGCTCTTTCACAGTTCGGCAATTATAACGCTTCTTAATTACTAGTACATTATGAACGAGAAATAAAAAAAATAGTATTTGATCGAAGAAAAAGGAAAGAAAAACCCTTACAAATCATGATGAGAAAAAAATCAAATTCTAATCCAATAATCAGATTTAGTATTATTTGCTTTCATCATTTTTTAGCCAATTTTCAAGTTTTTTATTTCTTTAAGGGTACGTCTGGTTTAACAATTATTAAGGGAAAGATAAAGTAAAGAGAAGGGAAAGTAGGAAAAGAGAACCACAGAGAATGACGATAAAAAAATTAACCTCTTTATATGACATAGAAGGAAAAGAAATTAAAATTAAATGATAATTTTATTTAGATAAATATATCTTATATATTTTATTAAGTAAGATAAAATAAAATATATATTTTAAATACATGTTTCCTCTTCTTTCCACACTATTTTTGAAGCTGTAGATGATATAATTAGAAATGAATGGAGGATATTAATCTTTATATATCTTTATTAAAATAATGCAATCAAACGGGGCAAACTTTTAACTCCTTTTTTTTCTCTTTTATTCTTCTTTCAACCTCAATCAAATAGACTCTAAGAGCTTATTTAGTTAATGATGAAAGGAGGATAATGAGAGAAAAAAAAGAAGGTTGATATTTTAATTCTGTTTGATTGCATTTTTAATAGAGGATCTTCAAAAGTTTTTTTTATTTTCAAAGTGGACTATAAAAAAGAAAAATAAATAAATATTTAAAACATTTTTTAATTTTAATCAGACATAATTATGTAATAAAAAATATATTTTTTTTTTCTTTTTAATTATGTTATCCAAATAAAATTAATTTTTTCACATTCATTTCCTTTTTTTTTTCTCCGTTTGTACCCAAGAAACCGTCATATCTATTAGCAAACTTAGTTAAAGAAAAAGAGGTATTGAATTTGGAGAAAGATGGTAATTGAAATTGGGTTTGAATTACATTTGGTCGTCTTTAGCTCTTAAGATATGTTGCGTTCGCTGTTCCAAGAATACTTCTTTCGTTCCGTGTTCATCTTCTTGGCTTTGGTTACGTTCTCATTTGGACCAAGTCGTCGAATTATGAGATGTACAATGAATGAACAGTCAATGAAGAAGGAAAGAGACGGATCCCTGTGATATTTTCAAGTTTACGTCGATGGGAGATAGCTCAAGAAAACCAGGAAAAAAATCTAAGCCCTCACTCGTCATTCGACAAATACTTGTATAATAAAATTATTTAAAAAAATAATTAAATGATAAGAAGTATCATTGTGAGAGATTAAGAATTATTTATGAGAATAATTAGAAAAAATGCTCTTTAAATAATACTCAATCCATTTGCAACCTCGTGACTGCACAAAGTTATCTATTGTAGGCAATACATCAAAGTTGGTGCTCACTCCTAAGTTTGCACATCAAAAGATTTCCAATTGTATTCTTACTCTTTTTTTTATTTGTCTTTCATTTTAACCGTGGAATCTAATATATACAAGGGTTCACACACACAAAAAAAAAAAAAGAAAAGCAAATGAGTGCATAAACTAAAGGTTGGTTTATAATACCCATAAAATAAACTTTTTCTTAGAAGCATAAAAGAAGCATATAAGATAGGTGTAAGTTGAATGTCCGTATTCCTCCAAAAATTTGGAATAGAACTTGAAAACTTGGATACAGAAGAATATCAAAAATTTCAAAGCTTCATCCACCATTCCTTACAGAAATACACATTCGGTGATCCCACAACAAAATAATATCAAAATATGTAGTAATGTTGAGGGAAGGCATGGCATAATTCTACACAAGGTCAATAGAAAGAAGCTTTTTCAGCAAAATAAAAGAAAAAAAAAAAAGAAACTCAAGAACCAGTCTGTCCAAGATGTCCACTAAAGATTATGGCACAAACAGAAAATACGAAACTTCACACTAACTTCATTGTAGACATGGAAGAACCGGGCAATTTTCATAATATGGTGCAACGGCCAGTTTCTTCTGAAGGAGGTGGTGCTTGCTGGTATCTGCTTGGGTCCGATGGGTTGTATGTAAATTCGGAGGTGTCCAGTCCATACTAGTATACAGTAGCAAAAAGTAGATTAAGAAAATTGGAACCTAACATGAGAAGTTAAAGTATATAACGTTCACTAACTGTGCTGTTCACAGAATATACCTTTTCCCTCATTCGTTGACTCCAGGCATCACTTCTAGTTGGGCGCTGATCAACAGTGCTAGGAACCCCAGTTGCAGGAACTCCTTGCCGGTTGATCAATGGCTGCTTGACAGTAGATCTTGGTGCAATGTACTCATCATCACTGTCGTAGTCAATGGGTCTGTTTGCTGCTCGCACTATCAGAGCCAAAAAGAAGACTAAAGCCTGCAGGTCATATCTGTGTCACTTAATGCAGAGAACCAGTAAAATGTTCCAATTGAAGCATGTGATATCAGATTGCAGGATAGAGTTTGAAATATGGAAAGGGAAGTAAACAGAAAAAAAAATGGAACAAGAAAATTCATCGCAGATGCAAGTCATACCAGCTAATTTGTTGGATAATTATCTCGAAACAATAGCCGAATTGGATGTATTTGAAATTTCAAACGCATCAATTGAGAAAAAGTAAAAATATTAAAAAATGAGAAGAAAAAGTAGACATGATTTGGGACATTGTATCATAAAAGCTAATTGTCTTGTCTATCAACCATCTCTTAATTGTGTGGTTGGGACCTGGATCTGAGAAAAAGTAAAAATATTAAAAAATGAGAAGAAAAAGTAGACATGGTTCATGGTTGGGGACATTGTATCAGAAGTCCTAATTAACTTGCCTATCAACCATCTCTTAGTTGTATGGTTGGGACCATGGACCTCCATTCTAAAGGCCACAAGTTTGACTCCCTGAAGGCACGCGAAACTTTATTATCTCAATCATGTACTAGTTCTCTACCTTTTTTGCAACATCAACGAAAATAATTAACGAATTTTTTCATTGGTTTTGATTTTTATTGAACGATCTAAATTCTGCTCTTATAAATCTCAATTGAAGTGTGAATCAGTCGATTAAGTGTTCAGAAAAAAACTAACCATAAGCCCTTCGATGGCCAAATGTAGTCAACTAGTCATTAGACTGGCTCAACACTGAACTTAACCATTCAGAGTTCATACCATGGTCAGCTGCAATGTGGTATAAAATGGTGTTGTGCCAAGGCAAGAAGGAGAACACAATTCAATTCTATCTCCAGATGGCTAAAACTTTGTCAACGTAAATGGGTTGGCCCAGTGGGCAACGACTACTTATTTACATTGGATTTTTACTGATTATCCAGAGTTTTCCGAATTTGACCAACTTGAAACAGAGTTAAATCTATTTAAAATAACATGTTTTTTTATCGCCCGAATTAATCTGTCTACATAGGAATCAATGTTTTTAGACAAACATGAAATAATACAGTAAGAGTTCGACACAATTACAGTTGATTTAAGCAAATGACTCCTTAAAAGCAAACTACTGAAATACTCTATATGTTGTCATAGCTGGTTCGATTCAGTTTAAACCCCATGAAGAACTAGACCAAGGCTAATTCACAGTCAAAGTAAAGTAAATATCAATTGATTGAGGAAATTGTAAATTCTGCTTGCTTGAGAGATTTACTCATATTCTTCAAATAATTTCCCAAAATCTAGAGCCATGAGTCTCATAACTGTTAGATAATTCAAGATGCATACATTTGTTAAGCACATATA
This sequence comes from Pontederia paniculata, assembly GCA_001647135.1. Classification (NCBI taxonomy): domain Eukaryota; kingdom Viridiplantae; phylum Streptophyta; class Magnoliopsida; order Commelinales; family Pontederiaceae; genus Pontederia; species Pontederia paniculata. The sequence goes on from LTAE01005458.1 coordinate 18,610, forward strand.
GAAATAGGAAAATATATGAAAAGCTATATAATTTTGTACACACCTCCAAAATGACAGCTCCTAGAGCAACCCATTTTGCAATCTTCCAATTATTCTCCAAAAAGTTGTACATCATGTCAAAATCTCCAGTTGTATCAGTAGGAATAAGCTGCAGGGTGACACTTATGATAAATGAAAACCAACAAAAAAAGAAGGCACTCCAGATGACAAAAATAAGTGAAACTCACATCCCTCCAGCTATGGTCAAAGAAAATGAAACCTGCAGCTCCTAGCTCGACAAGAATCAACAATATCACCAAGAAAGAATACTGTTCTTGTCAAGAAAAATTATAACATGGCTGAGAGGGGAAAGTAACATAGCTCAAAACAAGTGACTGATATTTCATCAATTCTTAAGAGAATGGCAAAGTATGGAAGCAAAATAAATAAGCTTGAGTCTTTCATAATGTCGTTAACCACTGTAATTCTGAAGATGTTGCTACGAATTTAGGACTTCAAACAATTTTGCATCATTATTCTGAATGAAAATTTCACATCATTACCAGCTTTTTATAAGAAAGGATGTTTCTTTGTTACAAGAGTATAGAGTTCAGAAATTAAAAATGAACAAACACACATTTGAAAAAAGCAGTTGCAAGCTTGCCAAGAGACTGAAATGCCCTGCCTGTCTCAGATGATAGGTACTCTTCTGCGAGGATTTTGGGTATTCAAATGTGTAATGCAAAGCACAGGATGATACATAGATGCACATGGTTTTAACTGGCACGAAACAAATTTTCCTATTTGGCTGATCTGCTATATGTAAAACTAAGAACAAGCCCAAAGCAACCTCATTTAGTATTACCCTCCCTTAACATCTCATGGTTCTTCTATCCCTTGGCATCCCACAACACTTTGCCCACAGGATTATGCCTCAGGATTACATTATCATATTATAAATAACTAATGAAGAATTGGAAAGGAAATTAAAAGAGAAATCAAAGCACATCAGTTTTGACGCCAAAAGCCAACCCCACCGATGCATTAACCAGAAATCTTGGTTTCTCGGTGTTGGTAAGTCTCTTTTTTTTTTCTACTAGAGAAAAACATACTTGCCATCTGTCCCATTGTCAGGCTGGGATGAAACCACGGATCCAATTATATGACCATGCCTTTTTTAAAGAAAATTTCATCTATTCACTAAATTATAAGACCGTGTTGATGACATATCATGTGCATGCAGGTGGTCAAAAGGGATCTTTTGACGAATTCATGATCAAGGATCTCTCATGTACATGACAAGTTAGTAGCAGTTAACAAAGAAAATATTGTAAAGATGATGAAGGAATAACCCAGTGGTTTACCACATCTAATTTGATATGAATATTCAGATAAAATGCTGCTAAAAAAATGAATATATAATTTAAGAAAATCAGGATACACAAGATAGGCAGCATCCATTCCTTGTCACAGCTCCCATGCAGCCGAAACATGATATGACAAAAAGAATAACCCCAATGCCGATGAATAAATAAATAAACCTGAAATAAGAACGTGTCACTTGCCTAACTTGTGGAGAAAACTGAAAACATATGCATAACAAGAGAAAAGGAAATGAAAATGGAGCATGTGCTGAGAACATACACTTAAGAAACTTATATATAGAATAAACTCCTAAGATCACATATTAGACCCTATTGAATAAGCTTTCAACTCTATCAAGACATTCTTGCATTTTTCACATTTGAGCCAAAAGAAGACACACTTTCAGAAGACAGATGATGCTAGATAAACTTATTTTTTGAGGGATATGCGCAAGACATGAGAGAGAATAGGAAAGTCCCTAAGAAACAAAACTATAAGGTCACATTTCAAAATTTTACCCATATCATCAAAGCATAACTCCCCCATCCCTCTTTCAAAGAAAACAACTCCCCGTATCCCGGTTGGAATCCATAAAGTATTATGTAATATTACAGGTCAAATTCCGGGTATCAAAATTTTCAGCTTCAACTTAATCTTAAATAGCAACACTCAACGACAGAACTGTATGCATATCTTTTCAAAGCTAACATCAGACTTGGAAAGTAACCATGAGCCCAAAGTAATAAATCTATCAAGAAACAAAGGAAAGTGCCAAATTTTGGAACACATTCACTATGCCAATAGTTAGGAGCAACATGTGCACTCCTCCAATATGTAATGTTCCATTTGCCTGACACAAGTAATAAAAGCTAAACTCGTAGAAAACAGATACACAACACAGTTTGACAGAGACACCAACATTGAAATGAAACTTAAAGTTGATATCTTTCTTAGTATTCACAATCATATCAATGCCAAACGATAAGAAATCACAACCCTTTACCAAGCTTTTGGAAGTTTATCGAGAAAGTTTGATGACATTGAAATTACGACAAGCATTGGCCGCCCAAGCTTCAACAACTCACGGTCCATGCTCGCATTCGGCGGCGACACCGCGTCATCGCTGCCGGAGGAGATCTTATTCCACTGGACGAGCAAGTAAATCCCGTAGCCAACCATGGCTAATCCCGTGAAGGTCAGCAGCAAGTTGAAGAGCTTAAACAAGCACTCCCAGAAGCCCCTGCACGCCATGATCAACCTCCGAATCCTCCTTCTGCGCCCAACCGAAGCTCAATCTCATCCACCGGATTCCGATTACAATCAGGCGCCAAGCAAAAACCGATCAAATTTAGGATCTGCCATTAAAGGGAAAAAAAAAACGCAATCTTGGATAGTTTTGAACGAGAAAAAAAATCGAGAAAACGTAGAAGAGAAAAGAAAGAAAAAAACGCATCAAATGATGAGATTAAAAGAGAAAATAGATTGAAATAAAAAATTGCCTTGAAACAAATAAATCTTAAGGTGGAGATTGAACAGGATCTTCTTTCACTCTTCTATTTTGCTTTTTTTTTCCTTCTTTTTTCTTCCCTTTACGAACACCATTTTCCCGGCTTTCGCCTGGAAGAGGAGAAGGCCACCCTCCACGTGGCGAAAGCAGGAGGGCCCTACGGCCTGATGAACGGTGGACAGAGTGGGAGACACGACAACCAACGGTGGAAGCCAACTCACAAAAGGGCCCGCATCCATCCGATCTCATTACATTGTACCAGACTCATTAATTTTGCTGATTCCCGCAAAACAGCAAACATGTTTCTACGGAGAAAAGCCCTTCTTTCCAATAAAAATATGTTTGTTTTGTTTTTTTTATATTGTTCTATATAGAAGAAAATTTGACAACAAATTTTTTTCGATGATAGCCCACAGATAATTAAGTATTAATACATGATTTATCGATATTCAAATAATAATAGTAAGATTGATAACTCTAGAATCGAATCAGAGATTATTAGCTTTCGTTATTTTTAGAATAAAAAAAATATTAATCATCTATATTAACTAAACTTGATTACAAGATATTTTTTATTGATAAAAAATGTTTATGCATAAATTTAGAGAAAATGTTATTTTCTAGTGAATTTTTATCCTGCCATTAAGTTTATTTATAAAATCGACTATGAAAATGCCAAGTATGATAAAGCTTCTTTCATACACAATTATCTATGAAAGTATTTAATTTTTTATATACAATAAAATACGATAAATCATTATATTAAGAAAAATTCTCTTTACATTTTTTACCTACCCAATAATAATAGTATCCTTTTCAATTTATTTCCATGTGGAATTACCTAAATAGATTTTTCCTGACAAATTGCAGTTGCACTATTTTGTTCAATTAATTTATTTGACTACAAGAGAAATATTCATGATCCAGTACGATAAGATAGGAAAAAGTTACAAGAAAAAGAAATACTAATACCGAATTTGATGTCTGTTAACCTAACTGCAAATATGACACACTTATTTCCTGAAATACAATTTATCTAATCATACAATGCAAATTGTTTCTTACTTTAGAACATATTTATGTATTTTTAAAACATCATTTTTGTTAAACACCACATTTTGGTCAGCTTCCAACTTATTTTCAGATTTTTAACAGCATCGTTCATTTCTCAAACTTTTTCTAAAAAGTATTATAAATAGAAAAATGTGGGTCCCACATATTACGGGTTCCCTATTGGCTATTTGGCTGTCTCCTGTTGGGGCTGCAAACGAGTTGCCGCCAATGAGCTAAACGGTCAAGAAAAGGGGGAATGGTTCAAAAAAAGGCGTCTTGGACAAGCGATCGGCGACATGGGTTTTGAAAGATTTCGCTCGTCCCGTCTCCTTATCCGAATCTTTGATGTCTGAGTACCCATAAAACGCCAAGAGCAACGTGTTTCAACGAATATAGAGAAGGTTTATTCGGGTAGCATCTTCACAGTTTTACTCGTTGTTGAATGGATTCATCAGCATGCATGCATATGATTTGTTTGCTGTAATGCGTCAAACAGTTACAAGCTTATGATCCAGGCATAGATTAAGCTTAATTTATCCCCTGGTGTTCCTAACTCTGGTAACTTTAGATGATTGAAGATTATCATATTTATCTTGTGTTTTCCTATGCTTAATCAAGTGCGAAACTGAATAATAATCTCGGTGCCATGTTCTTGAACGATGTTGTAGTTGTAGAGAGAGGATGGTTTCTGAAGGAGAAAGGGAAGACTGCGGATTGGAGTTACCTGTTGCTTGGTTGCGGTGAGGGAGCAGTTTTTGCTCTAAAATATGTTTGGATCACCGGTACATAATAGTTTTACAGAACATATGTTCTTTCTTCAAATTCATAAATTATTTGTCTCTGTCGTGCCTTTAAAACTTCTACCTTTAAAACTTCTACAAGTGTTGCTTCAATAATCAGATTGTACAAAATCCCTTTAAGCCCTATATGTTTTTTTTTGAAGAAAAAAAAGGTTGACTATACACGTATGTATACGAGAGCGGTGCCAAGCGCTCTCCCAAAAGGAAAAACAGTAGACTTACTACCCAAAACCCCACTCTCTAAGTAGACAAAAGCTGTGATGTATAATATTTTCTATATAACATCTGTCCCCTTCAAAAGTTGTGTGATTGCGTTGGAGCCAAATCGTCCATGTAGTAGCCATTGATTCTGCTCATACTCTTTGCCATCCTAATTTGTCCCGCATTCCAATGCCTCATAAGGAGTCCTAGAAGTTATTCACACCCGATGTGTCGATATCCACAAATCCCGGGCAGCACCATGTCTCTCGGGCATAGGGGCACGTGAAGAATAAATGTGTGATGTCCTCCTCTGGCGATGCACATAAGAGGCATGTGTGGTCTGCTGTGGGGCCCATCTCGCCCTGTGCACCCTAGTAAGGAGTCTACCCCGTCTGAACAACAAAGAGAAGATCCTGATTTTGAGAGGTGTATGTGAGCGCCAGATGCGTAAGCAGTCCACTCTGATGTCTTGTGAGGTTGCGCTTTCGTGGAGTAGCTGATTGTATACCCCTCTCGCTGAATAGTGACTTGAAGACCACTGCCAGTCGCATGTCGCCGATGCATCAGGGTGATATCTTGATAACCTCTCGAGTAGACTAAGGAACTCCTCAAAATGTTGATCTGACAGCCCCCCTCTAAATTGTGATGCCCATATCCCTCCTACAGCCACGTCTGATTTTGATCAACACTCATTTACTATCGCACTCGGGTGAGCTGAGATCGCCGCCAGTCGAGTGTCTCTCTAGGTGTCCACTCGTGGCTCCAGAATGCAAAAACCATCCCGGACACCAAAGATGCATGGAAGAAAGGTCTCATCTGCAGGAAGATAGTAGACATTCGCCAAAAGGCTGATGCACCAGGAGGCGGGGTCGTGTCTCCCTTGATAGATCCCGACCATAACATGCCGAAAAAATTGTGCTCCAAACGTCCAATGCTGGTCCCATAATCCGACCTACCCACCAGGCAAGGAGAGCTCAGTTGGTCCACTGAAGGTTCCGGACCCCGAGGCCCCCCTCAGACACCAGCCGACAGATCTCTCTCCATGCCACCAAGTGTGTCACTGACCTGTCTGCTCCACTACCCCGCCAAAAAAACCTGCTCATGAGGGTGTCAATTCGGCATTCCACCTGCGCCGACATCCGTAGCACATACATATAGTATATAGGGAGCGACAAGAGCACAAATCTGAGCAGCACCAACCTGCCACCTCTCGATAGTAACCTCGAACTCCAACCCTGTAAACGGTGTCCCATGCGCTCAATGATGGGTGTCCACCCGCGAGACCCTATGTATCTGTTAGAAAATGGAAAGCCGAGGTAGGTGATCGATAGTGTGCTACTGGGGGTGCGCAGCTCCTCGGCGCATCTAGCTGCCTCCTCCGTTGCCATGCCAAAAGGGATGAAAGATGACTTGGCATGGTTTATCTGCAGTCCAGATGCAATCCCAAACAACTCTACCATAATCGCAGTCCGTCGTGCCTCCCTGGTTGAGCCCTCCATGAAGAAAAATGTGTCATCTGCATATTGTAGGAATGGGACTAGGTTGTCCTGTCACTCTTTGAGGTGAAGCCTCTCATAATGCCTGAGCTGCATGTGGAGAAGATACAACGGGCGAGGGCGTCGACAGACAACACAAAAAGCATAGGTGCCAGGGGGCATGCCTGTCGAACTCTACGTTGGTGTTGTACCCAACCTCCTGTCAGCCGCCCGTTGACAAGGACTGAGAATGAAGCTGTGGAAGTACATCTCTTCATCCAGGAGATTCAAGTCAGAGGGAAGCCGCGTATCTGCATAGAATTCCACAGAAAGGACCATGAGACCGAATCGTAAGATTTCGAGAAGTCGACCTTCCAAAAAAAGCCTCGTCTCCCTGTGCGTCGCCATGTTGCAATGATCTCCGAGATAATGGTATAACTATCTGTGATGGATCTGCCACCGTTGAACGCTTACTGGACTTGGTGGATTAGGTCATTGAGCACATCTCTTAGTAGGTTTGCCAACGTTTTGGCCACAATAAGATAAATGGCGTTGGACAAGACAATTGGCCGAAAGTCCCCGATCTCCTCTACTGGTGTGCGCTTGGGCAACATGAAGAGTAGGAACTGATTGTGGCGCTCAAAACCCCGGTTCCCCCTACTAAACTCTTGGATAACCGCCATGACGTCCGTCTTCAGGATGACCCAGAATTCCCTATAGAAGAAGACTGGAAAACCATCCGGACTGGGTGCACCTTCGCCAGTGAGGTCGCGCAAGGCCTGTACTACCTCCTCCTCCTCGATGGCCTGCGATAGAGACAAAGTGTGAGCGTTAGATAAACAGGGTATGTTCGGTGAGGCCCACCGCCATCTCCTCATGGCCAGTTATGGTCGGCCCACATATCCCAATCTTGGTGGTGGTGGTCTCCTCGTAGTCTCCTTGAAGTGGGCTGCAATAGCTGCTCCTATCTCCTCATGGCCAGTTATGGTCAGCCCACATATCTCAATCTGATCAATTCTGTTAGACCTGCGCTGGTTGCTCGCAAATAGGTGAAAGAATATAGTATTTGTGTCGCCCTCCTGAAGCCAAGTCTGACGAGAACATTGCCTCCACTAGATCTCCACCTTCCGATCTTTTGTCTGGATCACTGCCTGATGATGTTTGCGCTCCGCGATCTCCTCGGTGGTGAGGTCTCGTGTATCCTCGATCTAGTCCAAGCGGGAGATCGACGACAGAGCCTTCATCCGCCGCTTATCTCTGTCCTCGCGAATTTGTTTGCGGTGCCTCTTTAGGAAGACTTGGAGGGCCGCAAGGCGTGCGGCTAGTGTCCATGCCGCAGTATTTGATGGGGGTGTGGTCAACCACTGAGCAACGATCTTCTCTCTGAGGCCCTCCTCCAGGAGCCATGAGCGCTTGAACCTAAAGTGTGAGCGACAAGGTTCACCATCATTGGACCGCCACATGAGAGAGGTGTGGTCCGAGAAAGGCCGCTCCATGGCCACTACGTCGGCCAGCTAATGTGCCTCTGCTAGCTCCAGGGAGCCTAGGAAGTGGTCGAGCCTTGAGTGAGCTGTGGAGGATGGATTGCTCCTCCATGTGAACCTTTAATTGGTCGATGGGAAGTCCATGAGTGAATGAGACTCGATAAAGTCCCTGAAAGTCTCTGCTCCCGAGTCTCTGCCACCTCGTGTAACTGGGTTGACATTGCAAGGTGACATTGAAATCTCTCCCGACCAACCATCTCAACCCGGGGAGGCATGAACGGGCTGTAATAATTCTTCCCATAAGGTATCACGGAGCGCCACCGTGAGTGGGCCATAGACGCAAGAGATCAGATACTGTTGGCCATTCTTCCGTTGTCTGATGTGGACTGAGATGGAAAACCTCTCCTTCCAGGTGTCAATGACATCGAAAAGATCCTGGCCCAACTGATAATGCAGCCCCCAGACCTGCCGATGGAGCCGAGACTGGTGTCCTGCCGATGGAGCCGAGACTGGTGTATCCGGCAAGCCGCGTCCCACCAATCTGACTCCATGTGTGATCGTCACAATCTGGAAGCTTCGTCTCTTGGAGAAGGACCACGTCAGGGCTCCAGGAACTCAAGATCCGTCCCAACATGCGACGCCTGTCGGCCTCACCTAGGCCGCGCACATTCCAAGAGAGGACCTTCATTGGGATACAAGGTTGGCCCTCGAGGTCATGAGGCCAGTGCGCACTCCCTCCTGTCCTCGCCTCCCGCGTGAGTCACTCTGCCTCCGATGCTCATGGAACTCGGCAGTTGCCGCTTCGATATTTATCTCGATGGTCGCATGGTCCTGTAATATGGCGTCATCGCTTGGTGGTGCAGACCCAATCGGGCTCTCAGGCGAGGTGGTGCCCTCCTCCACACGTGGCATGCCCTCCTTTGCATGTAGCATGTCGCTGTCACCGGCCCGTGGGGAGGCGAGTGATAGGGGTGGTGTGCGCCCCTCTTGGTTCTCCGGCGGAGGAGCTCTGTCCTCCACTAGGGCAGGTGAAGGCTGGCTGGTTGCTAAAGTGGTGTCATTCATTTGCAGCTGTGAGGCAAGGGATGCTGTCAAGACTCTCGGAGGGGCAGAAGATGCAGTTGGTGTTGTTGTTCCTCTATGGCGTCGGCGACTGTAATGAAGCACCGTGCCTCTGTGCGTCGGCCCTCAAGTCTGGTCCGCCTTGCCACTTGTGTTGTAGTTCATGGCCGCACTAGCTTTTGGTAGGGGCTGATCTGGGTTCGGGTTTGGCACAGAAGGTGGAGGTGATGTTGGGTCTACGAGTTCGAGCGATGGGAGTGGAGGGGGCAGCGTGGATGAGGGAGGCTCTAATGAAGGAGTGGGGAAGGGTTCATCGCGCCCAGTTCTGATGCGAGAAGGTGAGATGGGTTGGCTGGAGCTTGAGTGGTGGGTGGAGGGGTGAGTTGGTGGCTACTCTGGTGTGATAGAGTCACTGCTCTGGTTCCCGGCGACCACGTCCGCCTAGCAGCGTCCCTTTGAGAGGCAAACGTCGATGATGAAGTTGTCCACGCCGCATTGTAAGGTCACTACCTTCATTAACCCGTGGATGGAGGTAAGGATGATGATCGTCGTGATGCATGTCACATCCGGTGATCCGAGCGGTGGGATTGCTATCGACACCAGGTGGCCGAACGACCCCACAATGGATTGTATCGTTTCAGTCGTCCTCAGATGCAGCGGGACTCCTCGGGTTTCGATCTGTGTGCGGTCCGTGGATGTTCCTAAGGTAGCATCGTCAGACAGTCTCCATGGCTTCCATGTGATTTGTCTGCCCGGCGGGAGCGAGAGCGGTCTGGACAGCAGCTCCTGTCGGTGTTGTGCATTGCTCGGGAGTAGCAAGCATGAGCGTTCAGAGATGCGGGATAAGTAGATGGCCACGTCTGCCCCTAGAGCTGTGTGCAGAATCGAACGAACAAAGGATACATC
>LTAE01005459.1:0-13151 GCA_001647135.1 Pontederia paniculata
GATGTCTCAGTTACAAAAGGTTGTTGCTCTTTCAACTACTGAATCAGAATATATAGCTATGACAGAGGCCTGCAAGGAGATGATTTGGTTAAAGGATTTTCTTGAAGAACTGGACAAGGTGCAAGAAAAATCAAGTTTGTTCAGTGACAGTCAAAGTGCTATTCACCTTGCTAAGAATCCAGTGTTTCATGCTAGAACAAAGCATATAAGGCTGAAGTATCACTTCATTAGAGATCTTCGTGAAGATGGGACATTGGTTCTTGAGAAGATTCGAGGGCTAGAAAATTCAGCTGATATGTTAACCAAGATGATGGTCACAGAAAAACTGAGGTTTTGTACAACCTTAGTTTGCCTCCGTTGCTAGTTGAAAGGAGTAGCCGTCCAGAGTGTGTGTATGCTACAAGTGATCTTCCTCAGAGTTCATGTAATGATCAAGTCTCCAAGTGGGAGATTGTTGGAGATAGCAGATGGAGACTGATCATCCAATCCCTACTGTACAACATATTTTTCTAGGGGTATATATGTAATTTCATTATTTTGTGTGTGGTTGCCCTAGCTCCATCATATATATGTTATCTTTGGAGCGGTTATGTACTCTGGTGATTTTGAACATTAACATAGTGAAAAACTCTCTGCGACGACCGTGGACGTAGGAGATCCATCTCCGAACCACGTAATTTCTGTGTTTGTTTTTCTGTGTTTCTTGTGATCTTTCTATTCTTGTTCTTCGTATTTCACAACACATATTATTTTGTTGATTTGGGTGTCTTGCATTGAACCCTTTGTTTTGTTTGTTTGGCTGAGGAAGATGATGGAGCTCAAGAAGCTGGTGGAAGAGGGGAAGGTGAAGTACGTTGGACTCTCTGAAGCTAGTCCTGATACTTATTAGGCGTGCTCATGCAGTGCATCCTGTCACTGCACTGCAAATGGAGTGGTCCCTGTGGGCTCGTGATATTGAAGAGGTTATTGTGCCGCTTTGCAGGTTTCATTGACTTGCTAAATTTAACAAGTTCAATTTTTACAATTTTAAATAAGCGTCAACTATTTGTTGTTCTAAGTTCGGTTGAACTCTACAGCAATCTCGAGATTGATTTAAGAAATTAGTCAACCTGCTTGTGAGTACAAGGGAGACACAACTTTTGTGCTTGGATAATCATCATAGCTTTTACTCAAGGGCAGGGTAATTAAGAACCTAAACTGAATATGTAATTTTAAGGAGGAATATTGTCACTACAGTTTGTGAGTTAGAAACTTGTGTCCGAATTGGAGTTCTTTATGCTCGAACATCGTATACTCTAAGGCCCTGTTTGGTATGAGAATAAGAAAAGTGAGAATTAGTAGGAATATTCTTTTTTTATTCTTGTAAGAAGAATAGAAGTGAAATATTCTAATGATATATTCTTGAGGTGTGTTTGGTTGATTAGTTACTATTCCAATAATATTATTAAATATAAACCTTACTATATATATATTATTAAACATGATTAAATATTTATTTATATTATTAATTTTAATTAATCAATATATTTTAATTATCGAGTTATAATATTATATTAACTACTAAAATATTATTAATTAACTACTAATTAATCATAATATTATATCAATTATAATATTATATTATTAATATTTTAAATATAATTAGTTATTTATTGACATTATTAATTATAAAAAATAAGTAAGATAACTCTAATTATTAATCGAGTTATAATATTATATTAACTACTAAAATATTATTAATTAACTACTAATTAATCATAATATTATATCAATTATAATATTATATTATTAATATTTTAAATATAATTAGTTATTTATTGACATTATTAATTATAAAAAATAAGTAAGATAACTCTAATTATTGGGTTAAATAATGATAAATAATATTAATGCAAATTAATATGTTTACATTAACATTAATCTTTATTTTATTATTCATAAAATATTAGCCACTAAATAATTATTATATTAAATAACTAATTTTATAATGACTAGCTAATTAGCATATCACATTATTCTATTTTCAATAATATATATTATTATCAAAATAATTGTGTATTTATTAAGATAAAATAATTTAATAAAATAGATTTAAAGAAAAAAAGGAACAAACAAATTGTTTTTGCCAATGACAAGAACAATTTGTTCTTCAATTTGTAATAAAAAAGAGTGGTTTCACGGAAACCAATGTAGTTTTCAAATCTCACAAAAAAAATTTTGTTCTTGGGCTGTTTGAGTAATTATGCAAGAACAAGGTGATTATTCTCACCTTGTTCTTGTACCAAACAGGGCCTAATTTACCATCCACTTCAAGATTTAACTGTTCATGATGTTTCATACAATGTCTTGTATTCCTTCTCACACTTCTCATATGGAATTTGGTGTGTTGTTTTCTAACCATTTTTGCTTCAAAATCAATAGATGATATACCTTCGTATAGTCATCTGTTTTGATCCCTTGGTTTATCCTTTCTCATTCAGAGAACTCGGCATCGGAATAGTTTCATTCAGTCCTCTTGGTTGTGGGTTTTTTGGAGGGAAGACAGTCTTGGAAGATATACCTTCAAACAGCTTCTTGGTAAATACTTTCGTGCACTTAATATTGCCTTCGATGAATTTTCTGGTAGTTCTGATCTAAATCTATATTCGAACAGAATATTTGTAATGTCTTTGACTCCAAAACAATGTATAAATAGTAAGTCATAGAAACACAGATGATAAGCTAAGTTCATCATGGATCTACATTCTTTCAGAATTTACATCCCAAATTCAAAGGATATAATCTACAAAAGAACAAGATTCTCTATGCTCATTTGGAAAAATTGGCTTTGAAACACTCCTGCTCACCTGCTCAGCTTGCTCTTGCTTGGCTACTTCATCAAGGAGATGGTGTGGTTCCTATACCTGGTAAGAAATCGGCTGATGTCGCGTTTGTCAAGAGAAAAAAAGTGTTTATATTTCTATTGAAAGGGTGAATTTCCTATGTTGCAGTAAAAAAGACTTCAATTTCAGAAAAAGGATAAAAGAAATAGATGATATATGGCCAGTTTTTTGTTACTTACAGTTTGCATAAGATTCATAATTTCCATGCTGGTATTTAGTTGCATGATGTTTCTATGGAAAATATTGCCAAAGAATCAAGAGATAAGATACTGAATAATGGACTTGCTTTGGTCTATACTTTTCTTTTTGTCATTTAGCTCTTATTCCTCTTTCTATGCTTACCTAGTTAGTTTGGGTGTCTCTTTGATTTTTTTGCTTTAATCTTAGTGTATTTCGATGATGATTCATCAACTTGAATAAAGCAGATTTCTCGTACCATTCTGAAAGTTGAAACAAAGTTTCAGCATAATCAATGTGACTATAACTGCACTACATTTTTCCTCATAATGTACTGTAGTAGAAAAATATTGTGGCATAAGGCATGGCTATTATTGTAGCCTTATCATTTTCTGTTTGCACTTGAGATCGTGTGGCCTTCTTTTCACATCTCATAAGCAGATAATCTGAATGTTAGACCTGATTGTTAGAAAGATAGATCCCAATCTTTCTAACCATCTCACCATCATGTTCATATCTTAGGAAATATGTTCTATAATTCCCCTGTCTAATGTGCATCTCATGTTCACTTGTTCTTTTACTACTGCCCCTAGAATGTTGTTTCTTCATTTAATGATGCACTTTTTATCTCAAAACTCAATAGCTTACATTAGCCTTCATGCAAGTCCTTGTCTTACACCTTTCAAATTTATGCTTGGTCTTTCCAAATGCATCTTGTCGTTCTCTATGTAAAATCTTCAGTGGAAAATGAAGGAATTTAAAAACAACTACCTAGGTATATTGTGATTTATCCAGCATAAATAAAAGTGGATGAGTGCACATGGCCCTCATCCTTTACCCTCTCAAAAAAAAAAAAAAAAGATATATTGTATGGTTGAGTGCCAAGGCTTCTGGGCTCTAGTTTATTTTCCAGTATGCTAACGGAAACTCAGATAGTGAGGCTGCTAACACTTCTTACTTGATGAAAACAGGATTCTTTGTAAATTATGATATGAAATAGTTATGCAGCCAAATCTTTATAATAATATTTATTCATCTTTCTGCAAATTTCAACATAAATACTTTAATACAACAGCCCACCTTATCTGGTGCTTATGCTGTATCCTCCAATTGATTTCTTTCTTCCAGGAACAACAAAGATTAAGAATCTGGATAGCAACATTGCATCAATAAAAGTGAAGCTTTCTCCTGAGGCCTTGAAAGAGATTTCGGATGCAGTAAGCATGGAAGATGTAGCAGGCGAGAGAACCTATGAGCATATGGAGGGTTACTCTTGGAGATTTGCCAATACACCTCACAGAAAACAACATTAGCTGATGTGCAGGTGGTGCCATTTGGTGTTAATCTATTGTTGATAGAACGGTATGCTGTAATCTGATCATCAATGTTCTAAAGCTAAAACAGCAGCATGTAACTGCTGACAATTTACAGATGTTCTAGATTAATTCATGCTTCTAAATATACTATCAAATTTCCTTGCTTGATTGGTTTTACCCATAAATCTGTTATGATTTCTAATTTTGTTCAACTAGGTAACATCTACTGATAACAGAGAAGGTTTAGGTGGCTTACTGATTTGCGAAACTAACATATCATTCTAGTATTATGCATCGACCTATAATTGTTTCACCAAGATAATGAAATAGCAATTTGTAATTGCATGCATTGCGCAAAGCTAAGATTTTTGCTGCATTTCCCTGCCGTGGGTCATCTGTCTTCAGGTGATCTCAAAAGCCTGAAGTCTGTTGTCTGTGTTGTCTTCTGCGTACCACCAAATACACGAGCCAGTAGCAATCGATGGCCATTTCAGCTCGTCTCAGACGATCTTTATATTCCTATAAAACCAGACGAGTAGTTTTTTTTCAGTGCCTTATATCAGACATTTCAGGCTGAGTAGTTTCATCTTTCTCAGGAAGAAAAACAGATATGAGATTGGTTCAGTCCAATTCTGAACATTTTATCCTGGAAAGTTTTGTTATTCATGTAATTCTATGAATTAGTGCGTCCAAACCTAAAAGTGACCTTGCTAATCAAAGTTATAAAACATTATTATATGATTAGTTATGGAGCAATGCATTTAAATGCACAAATAAGAAACGTGTTTGTCATTGAAGATTTAATCATTTAGTAAAAGAGATTTATTTGATTTTTGAGAAATAAAACACTTGTACACGAGTGCCTCTATAGCCTATATTTTTTAGCACAATAATCTTCGCCCAAAGTTGCATGGGACAAATTAGCCAACTTCTTGACTTAGGCCTTTATAAACTAGTAATTTTCAATGTGGATTATTCAAATTCTTAATAGATACATAAAAATGAAGATTTTTGAACTTGAAAAAGTAGAATGAAATGAAAGCTCTCAACTACTTTTTCGATGTTCCAAAACAAGATAAATTATAATTTCAAAGGTTCCATTCCTAATACAAGTATTGCACCTTCAAAATTGTGTTGGATCTTCTGATGAAGTACCATTTAATAATTCACTTCTAGATTGAAAAATGTATGACCTTGACCGAAAAAAAAAGATTAAAAAATGTACCCTTTCACTTATTCCAAAATTTTCATTTAAATCCTCTAATTGTCTTACGCTTGATTTATGAATTAAGAGGTCTCCAGTACCTCTTAGTATTAAGTTCATAAGTCTCTTTTTATAATAAAAGAAATAATTGCTCTCAGTAATCTGTCAATTATGAAACTATATAAAAGCGATCTTGCTACTTAATCAATCTTTTTCCTTTCAACTTTAGAAATATTGGAGCGTGATCCTGTGGGTGGGGTAAGCAAAGCATGATAGTAGTGCAAGCCATCCTTTTCATCAAACTTGGGAGCTGAGTTATCAGAGATCTCGAGACGACCACTTTTGTTTTGCCCTTCCCTTCACGCAGTTCAAGTTTCTTTCTTTCTTTTAGGCGCAGCACAGCACAGCACGAATATGAAATTCCACTCAGAATTATATTCTTGGACCACTGTCATTGCATGCACTTGCAAGCAAAATTAAAATGCGAGCCATGCATCATATCACCACCAATTCAGACCCCTTGTTACAAAGTTCCACACAGATTGCTTCCCAAGTCTAATTCTTGCACAGGGAAAAAGTTACATGACGAATCGAATCGACAGTTTAACTGTATCTTCCAGCACACATGCAAACTGGGTAACAAGTACGTGGGAGTCAATAGTTGTTGATTACTGTAACTTTTGGTGCCTGCTGGAGATAGTACTACAGAGAAGAAGACAAGCAAGGGGGGAGAGAGAGAGATCGGCATTTGGGTTTGTCTGCTTGTGAAAGGTTAAGGAATAAAGGAGGAGAAGAAAAAGGAAAGGTAGAGCAGTCTTTCTTAGCAGGCAAAATGGCATGTAAGTACTCTTTAACTCACATGTGTTTGCATGCGCGTAGTATGTATATACTCCAACCCCACAACAAGCTTCTTTGGTTAATCCCTAGCTATGGGATATGTACATGCATCCATCTCTCACAGCAGGAATATGCAGCAATTTAGGCCTCTTTTCTCCCCTTTATAAAGGACTGACTTCAATGATTTCTTCCTTTGGGTGCAACCCCACAATTGTTCTTTATTTATACTTACCCTGCATGCATGGCATGCATTTAAACATGCAAGTTATCCAGGGCTCCAAGTTTGTGCGGTAACTATTAGTACCATTTTTAGCTAAGGAAGAAGTATGAAATGAGATTAGAATGAACAAAAGTAAAACAATTACAGCATGCATTTTTGTTTATGAATTGCCTTGACATTAGCTGTAAAAATATCAAGAAGTATAGTGCATGAATACAATGTAACAAGTGATCATTAGAGTTTATTTTTATCAGCTTCCAATCCCAAGAACAGAGATCTAACACGGAATTTAAGAAAGCGAAACTAAGAAAAGGACTTGAGGTTGCAGGCTTTCAGTTGCTTCTCCTCTTCGTTCATTCCTGTCACGCGTTGACCTTTAATTCCTCTTTTTATTCTTGCACTTTTCCTCTTTCTCTTTGCCTTATCAGTTAATTTCTAACACCATTTCCGCATTTTCCCCCAATTAATATCATCTTATTTCCCTTGGGCTGCTGCCTCTGATCAACTTCCCTTCTGAGAATCAATTAATATGACAATACAGAAGTTTTATCTCTTTCATTTAAAATTCACTGTGTCATCTAATGCTAATGTTCTTCGAAATTCTATTTTTAGTTACCAACCCAGTTTCAGAGTGGTTGATCATAATAACAAAAGTGATTAAGGTTTGAGTATCAAATTACTATCATCCTGCATATCGAAAAAAAATTACTATCATCCTGGATTGCATGACGGCTCATGAGAATTTTCTGATACTTAAATTTTAAACATGCTTGAAAGAGGAGAATTTAGTCATCACACTTCATCCAACTTAAAATATTGTTTTAATAATTAACTTCCTCCCACCGGAACTATAGGCATAGAGTACATGTGGGAAGTGCATGCATTGATTGAAATGCATGAAACAAAGCACCAAGAATTTATAGGCATATATATTGACACATAATGGACTTATAATGTGTATTAAGATTTTTATTTTGCGTAACGTAAAGTAAGATGACAAGTGAAGACTTCAAAGTCCAAAATGCTGAAGGATACAAAGTACAGGAAAAAAAAACAAGGATGTCATGCATCATATATATCCAATTCTTGTCATGCACCATGAAGCACTTCTCATCCTATCCTAGAAAAAAAAAACAATAAAATCCAAAACAGACGAAGGACGTAGAAGGATAATTATTAGTTCCAGGTACTGCATATGATCGAGATTAACTAAGGCATACTTATACATAGTTAATGTCCTCCCGGAGAAACCAGGAGAAATGCTTGGACTGCTCATGCCCGCGGATGCAGGTGGAAGAGGTGACAAGATCCAGCAGAAGGTCGTCTTCCGTGGCCTCGCCTCTGCCCTCCACCCCAAGGAAGTCTCTGGTGAACCGATCACGGCTCTGCCACAGAGACAAGTCTGGCAAGTTGACTCCATCTTCAGTACTGTAATAACCCGTGCTGTTCATGGTGTTGGTAGAAGTTAAAAAGCCCATTGTGGAGGCTCTTTGGAGGAGTGCTGTAGCTGAGAGGTGAGATGAGGTTGTTGTATAGCTATTGGTAGTTATTTTGGTGGAAAGGTTATTGAGAATTTCAGGTTGTTCTTTCATGGCTATTCCTGATGTAGAATTGAGGTTAGGATTATTAGTGCTTGAGGTTGTGCAATTGGAACTGCAGGTGAATGGTTGCCCGGGTGGGAAGCGGAAGAAGGGAGGGTTGGCAGCGATGAGTCTTGCACTCTCTTCTGCCAATGCATCACAGAATGCCCTGTGAGTGATGAAGCTGTCCTTCCTGCATGCCAACGAAGGAGAAATCAAACAGCGAAGGATTAAATCATTCTTCTTTTGAGATGCCGTCAGAGAACTATGTCAGCTACCATTGACCACAATGATGAGTTCTGATCAGAAGTGGGGACTATCTAAAAGTGCACATTGCTATCTGATCTCTGTCGACTGTCGATGCTATCTCTAAAGTTAAGCTCTTCGCATGTATATAATTTTGTTGCAGCGTGCATGTAAAATGTGGAAACAAACCCTATTCATCTGAGAAATTTCTTATAGACATGAAAAGCAAGGAATAGTTGCAGAACAAGATAAACAAGACAATATGTAAGAAAAATGCAGTATATTATATCAATCATGCAACTATATATGAAATTACAGGAATAGCATGTAATATAAGGAGTAGACCTTGAGAAGAGAGTTCCACAGTCGCATCTGTACTCCCTCGTTCCACAGGTCTTGACGTGAGCCTTCCAGTCCGAACGCACTGCGTATCTCTTGGAGCACTTGTCGCACTTCCACTTCTTCTCGCCGTGCTTCCTCGAGAAGTGCTTCTTGATCCCCGTCAGATCCCCGAGCGCTCTGGTCGGGTGGTGGTGCACGCAGGAAATCTCAGGACAGACGTACACCTTCTTCATTCCTTCCTTGCTGCTCTTTTGCCTCAGCTTCCATGGCAGGTTGTGTCCCCTCCTGTGGAGCTGGAGGTTCTGATCCCTCTGGAATCCCTTGTTGCATACCTCACAGACGAAACTCTTGGTGGTCATCAAGGCCCCTGGGGACAATGCAATCACTTCTGCATCTGGATCTGCTTATGTTTTATACATATAGTGATTAATTATATTTACAACGAGTAAGAAACGAGAAACAATATATAATTTCCTACCTGGTTTCCCAGGTTGTCTTCTCTTCTTCTTGGCCTTCGTCACCAGTTGTGTTGGTAAGTGTCCTTGTTCTTGGTTCAGGAGAGAAAAAGGTAGGACTATAGAGCTCAAGGTGTTGTGGTCATGAACTCTGGTCTCAGGTGACACGCTTGCTTCTTCAGAGATGGAGGTGGAATTCGACATGTCGGCTAGAGAGAACATGGTGGAAGATTTTGTTGTTTGTTTTCTTTCACAGTAGAAGAATTTAGTGGAAAAGAGGGCCTCAGCAGTGGTATCTGCCTTCTACTATCTTCTAGTTTCAAGGCTTTGGAAGGGCACACAGGGGGCAACTGCAGCAGGAGGGCAGCTGGAGAAGAGAACAAGAGAGAATAGAGCTCGAATGAGCTTTATCAGGTTGATGAAGTGGCTGCAGACAGCAGCAGGTTACAGTACCAAAAAAGGCATCACTGGAAGGGTAGCAACATAATTCAGAAATCTCTGAGAGGTGCTTATTTTTATACGCAATTGCCTGCAGCTCTGCAACCCTAATAAGCAAGCATAATACTGTTTCTATATGCTTTTAAACCCATGCAGTCAAATATTGGTTTATCCAAAAAAGAGAACAAAAAAGAGCATCCACAGAGTCCAAATTATTAAAGAAGTATTTGATTTCAAGGCTTGAAATGATTGTTTCATTTTTTTTTTCAAAATTCAACCTCCTCTCTCATGTCAAAGTGGACTGATCGGAGTAAATACAGGGGCTGGGTCCTGCATATGGTCAGGTATCTTTTCTTACTATGAGACTGAGCTATAATTGCTGATGAGGACTGGAAGGAGAAGGAGATGGCCACACACTGCAGAAAGACAGAAAACGAAAAGCAGTCA
This sequence comes from Pontederia paniculata, assembly GCA_001647135.1. Classification (NCBI taxonomy): domain Eukaryota; kingdom Viridiplantae; phylum Streptophyta; class Magnoliopsida; order Commelinales; family Pontederiaceae; genus Pontederia; species Pontederia paniculata. The sequence goes on from LTAE01005459.1 coordinate 10,145, forward strand.
GAACGCTCAGATAAAGGAAATGTAGAGAGAGAGAGAGAGAGAGAGAGAGAGAGAGAGAGAGAGAGATGCAAAGTAACTTGTAGATGGGTTTCATCTCCACAGGCCACAAGGATAAGAGAATCCTACTATTTGATTCAGTTTTCCTTTTTCTTCTATGGTGGTTCATTGAAGACCTTTATATTTCAGTAAAATGATTTCTGGTTGTTTGCTTTATGCCTTGACACATAATACCCAAACCACAAAAGGCGCTTTGATTGGAATAAAATGATAGAATCGATTGCAGGTTTACATGGACTGTAAAAGAGATTTAGATTTTCTTCAGTCTTTCTTACAGCCTCAGAACAAACATGATCACCCTGTTGATTGATACTGAGAAAACTCGGTCACTTTTCTCAGTTAATCATCTTTTTGAGCTCATGAGGTTTTGTCGCAACGACTACTTATTGCCTTTAGTCTTTTCATCTTTGGTAATTACATCCTTTGTTTGTGTCTATCGCCTCTGTTCCTTCTTGTTCCATGCATGCTTTTAGTGTCGTGGCCTAACTGTACTCCAATGATGGAGAATTTTTTTTTCCGGTAGAACGATGGAGAATTTAGAAGGTCCCTTTACCTGCTTTTGTTTATCGCAATGGACTTGTCCTACATGACTACGTAAGCAAGCGGGCAATGGGTTCAGCAGCTAAAGGGCTTAGACTAAAAGACCTTGTCATTTGCATAATAAAATTTCCAATGATACAAGGACGTTGCTCACACGATATTAAAAATAAGGATTATTTCTTTTAACGCTATAAACTATAATTTTTTTTCACGTCATAAACTTATATCTTTTAATAATTATAAAATATTATTGTTATCCTTACTTATTTAATATAAAAATACATTTTAAAAATAACATGATAAAAAATCATAATCACTAAAAAATAATTGTTAAATGTTATTTGTATCCTTGGACAAAATAATATTATATAATTATTAAAAAAGAATTTTTGCCACGCCCCGAACTCACCATCCGGGACGCGATAAGGAGTGTTACGACATTTCACTATTTTCAAATTCAAACTCAATAAACAACTATTAGAAATAAAACTAACTTCTAAATTTATCAAAAAAATTGGCGTGCCAACAAAGTGGGATATTCTTTTTCATAAAGACAATATTATTTTACAAGATCTTTAGGTTGGTCTCAACATGTTGGCATTCAGACTCTTTTGGGATCTTTTGTCTTTTGCTTGTCAGAAGTAGACAGACGATACCAGACCTTTGCTAAAATTGTGTCTATGCGTCAAGTACATATATAAAGTTGAGCCAAGCTCGTATCATATATCCAAAATAAAAGCGACATAGAGCAAAATAAATAGGCCAGATGCTCGAGGGAGTCCAAAGTTGCTCCATCACAATAAAGATAATAAAAAGACACTAATGTTCCAAAAAATAGGCAAGAAAATCTATGTTATGAAAGAATAGAAAAGAATAAATTCTCATCCTCTCCATATTTATCACACACGTGTACACCTAATTATTTTTTTTTATGTGCCTGGTGAACATGCAAAGCAATCATATCAATCTCTGAGGAGTACATCATCCTCATCACCTACAAAAAAATATAAATAAATGGGTGAGCATGAAGAGTTCATTGAGTAATAAGATTTCACAAACTATGAAAATCGAAAAACAAATTCGAACAGAAAATCACATCTCAAGATCCAAAATAAGCTAATATCATACATGACGTTTTATAAAAAATATACTTTGCAACTTAATATGCAGAGTGAATATGTCATGCAATGGGCTATATATATGTGTCATGACACTCCCTCGCTATCCACGAGTACATCATCATCATACGTGAGGATCACCTCGCTCACGCGAGCCGTCGCTGTTGGGGCCTCACTCCTCGTGAGGGAGACACTTCACCCATTCGAGCTCGACAGTGTGATGACACTTCACCTTATGATGACCTCACCTTATAAACCCTCTCAACCTCTATGTAAGGATCACCTCACCCACGCAAGTCGTAGCTCGACACTGTGATGACCTCACCTTATCCTTCATGAGAGGGACACCTCACCCACGCGAGTCATTGCTCGTCACTATGAGAGCCTCTTGTCACCATCCAATTTCAGTCACTACTCATCATCACCTCGCTCTAACACGAGTCACCATGCATGCTCTAATGCATATGCATGATGTACCATGATATTATTATGAAATATAATTTCATATTGCATATATCAATTTCCATACATGATTCATTCAACATCACATGATAACGCATTTGGAAAATATGTATCAATGAAATAGTATCATACATATGAATTGATGAACATCACACAATGAAAAAAATCGTATCAAAACATCAAAAAGCCGAACACAACATATCTAATAGCAACTCAAACAACAATCACATAATTGTAGGATCTAGATGGCACCAAGAGGGAGGGTAGGGTGAATTGGTGTATTAAAACTTTTTCTACCCTTGTTATGATGGATGAGTTATATCAGCGGAAGTATGCAAATGCAAGTATAAGTAAACAGAGAAAGAGCAGAGAAAACAAACAAGCACACAAACACAAAGTTTGTTGATGAGGTTCGGTCGAACTCCTGGCCTACGTCTCGGCTCCGGTCTTCTCGAACTTGAGATCTCCGGAGATCACTGAACTCCTTCTTCAAGGACGAAGACTCCCTTATAACTTCTCATTTCTTTCTCGAGGACAAGGAGACAATCTCTTACAAGTTCTCTCAGAACTCACACTCCCTTCTATCATGGATTCTTCACTCAAATCGCAGAAGGGGAACTAATACTTTCTTTCGCTCAATACTCTCATTGGATATTTTGCCAAAGTTACTTCCCAAGACTCTTGGGTTTACAATATATACTCTGCACTAACGACTTAATTATCTCACTCTGAAAACTAGTTGTTAATGCAAGTACAGTACCTTCACATACTCCTCGATCGTCCACTGCTCCTGCCTCGATCGACCGCTGCTCTTGTGAAGTCTCCACTTG
>LTAE01005460.1:0-28434 GCA_001647135.1 Pontederia paniculata
CATGCTGGCCTGACCGCTCATTGTTTTCCAATGCTGATGCTCAAGAGGGTGTTCAGCAACATATTTATTCCCATAAAGCATGAGTTAATCCTTTGTGTTTTATATGAACTGATATTAGAGCGCATGTTCTGATTTCCACTAGCCAGGAATTCTTTGAGCACTAAAATCAAGCATAGAGCAAACAACTCTTATTTCTGCTCTAACCATTAGTTGAAAGGCAAATGATATGAAAGCTTGGCTGTGAAATCTTGAGAGTTTGCTGATATTTAATTGAGATGTTTTCCTGAGCTTGATGATTCAAATTGATAAGCTAAAGATCTACGAAAGTAGCCTTAGTGATCTCATTGTTCATTGTTCCAAGGTTAAAATCAAATTTGTCTCATTTATCACACAAGTAAAAATCCTAGATGTACCCTAACCTTGGGAAATATTCCCTCTTATTTGCATCAATCTATAATTCTTCCCCTATTTGGTTATTAGAGTTTTATAAATCAAAAATACCAAAAACATTTAGTCATTTCTTGCTGCAATTAGGCTTATGTAATAACTGATCCAAAATCTGATACTCTTGCTTTGTAGTTTCCTTTTAGTTTTCAGCTTACAGTTTAGTTATTAGTTCTCTGTTTCAATTTAGTTAATACTGTAGTTCTTTAGCTTACACATCTCACATTCACACATCATAATTTAGCACACTGCATAGGAGAAGAAAAGATATTTTATTGCTTCATATAGTGTCTGATTACATATTATCACTCACTACACAGGACACACCTACACACCTTACATACAAACCCATAGCAAATACATTTCTCGCATCAAACATTTTTTTATCAGAACAAAGTACAACAGAAAGCATCATGATTTGGGAAGTTTGTTAGTGGTAAAGGTGAATCAGTGAGAGGAGAGAGAGCATTTGACCGAGTGTTTAATGATCTAGGAGGATCTTTAAGACTTCATCAAGTTTATGCTAGGATGGAAGTCGAACCAAGACAATGTACCATTAGATTGATATAATCCTACTAGAACCTAGGAGTCCTACTGTGCCTATGAAAAGAAGAATCAGAATCGAGGACATCCCTGTAGAAACAAAATAGAATTTTGATTGTGAACTCCGGTCCACCTCCACTTGGGGGTGGGAACGGAGGCACGTGGTTGATTGTCGGTGATTTCATGTCACACTGACCGCTCGATTGTGATAACCCTAATTTAATTTCATAATAATTATCATTTTTAGTGTCATTATTATACTAGCAAATTTGTTAGTATTTATTATTCTTACGACCAATCATATTTCGCCAAGTGGCACCTGTGAAAATGATAATACATAAATATAAATAAATCCTATAAATTATAATTATAATAATATATGTCTAATTAGGAATAAGTTATATTCACAGCCAAGCTTTCATATCATTTGCCTTTCAACTAATGGTTAGAGCAGAAATAAGAGTTGTTTGCTCTATGCTTGATTTTAGTGCTCAAAGAATTCCTGGCTAGTGGAAATCAGAACATGCGCTCTAATATCAGTTCATATAAAACACAAAGGATTAACTCATGCTTTATGGGAATAAATATGTTGCTGAACACCCTCTTGAGCATCAGCATTGGAAAACAATGAGCGGTCAGGCCAGCATGTGAAGCACAATGCCGAACAAATTTATCTCACAGAGCAATCTTTATCAATCTTATCCCAATTTCTAGAAACATGAATCTAGATAACTGAGAAATGAGTCTATACCTTCTTCTCAGGAAAACATACAATAGGAAAGGCAACCTCCCGACGTCACAAGAAAATACAGCTGCTGAAATACATTTCTAAGACGATAAAACACAATAAATTCAAGCCTGATTTTGCAAAATTAAGGAAACAGTGCCTTGGACCTCCTTCCAGATATCATACAACAGAAATATGATAGCGGAACTGTTGAGCAACATTTCCAGCATTAACACATTCAAAATCAGATTTAAAATCCATAAGAGAAACTATCATTCCATAAAAAGAAGTTTGTATCAACACCACACAAGTATCATCCTAGACTACTACCATCCTTAGGAAATAAAGAGTTTAGCTACACATGTTTGGGGTCAATATTACAGACAACATATTGTTCTGCACTGAGTACATAATTCAAAATGCAAGAATACAAGATAAGAAGATAGGCTATAAAATGACAAACTGCAGCTTCTCAGTAACAACTTCCCTTCTTCTCCACCTTCGGAATTCTCCAAATCAGGTGGGAACCTTCCTCCACCTTGATTCACGTGTGCAGCTTCTCTTCCAAACCCTAATGCAGCATTTGAATTGTTCTTGGTCTCCAAAATCATCGGGGCCTCCTTCACAGCAGCCTCTTCTTCTTCCATCCTATCTTCCTTTGCAGCTTCAAAAAAGTGGAAAGTTGGACAGGTGGCAGCTGCAGCAAAAGCATCCAAACAAAAACCAGCAGACACAACCAAAAAGCATTCTGACAGCTCCCAAAAGATATTATAATAGAGCAAAAACAACAGCCAACATTATATGAATCGACCCTTTACAACAAACTAATTAAATATGCTCTCAGGATTATAGAATGGTTCAATAACAGGGATTGTGTGAGCAAATGATTGGTAAATCATGATGTAAATAAAAGAGCTGAAAATGTATTTCATAATTTCATATGAAGATCTACACATGAATTGTACAAACAAATAGGAAAATGTTGTGATATACTCAAGAAGGTGTGCATGAGAGCTGAAATTAGGCAGAAAATGAGTGTGTTTAAGCACAGAATTCTCTAGAAATAGCCATTGATCATGCATCTTAATTACTCTTGTTTCTATTGTGGTGTCTGTCTCTAGCCATTCTAGTTTACTTTCTTGTTCTGTTAAAACTTGATGTTTTCTCTTTTCAATTTGCTGGAAATAAATATGTAAAAAATTCGGTCTCATATTATGAATGTTTGACTAAGGATAGTCATTTGGAATATTGTAGATGTGGTAGTTCTTGAATCTTAGTGATTCTTGTTTTTTTATATTGTGTCTATTTTTAACCATGATCTATTTACATTCTCGTTCTGTGAAATTTGATGTTTTCTCTTTTAATTTGTTTTTGAAATAAATATGTAAATAGTTTGTCTCATATTGTGAATGTTTGACTAAGGATAGTCCTTTTTTTCCTGTAGTCTAAGGATAGTCATTTTGAACATCATATAGGTGGCAGATCTTCTTGGAATGGATACAGAATCATTGTCAAACAGATACTGCCCTTCTTATTCTGATGCAGATATGAGGCCTGAAACGCATTCACTGATTTTCAAGTTAGTGTTGCACCTACATGAAAATGAACCAAACATAGAGAAGAGTATACTAGTTTTCCTCCCAACTTATTGTTCACTAGAGCAGTTGTGGATTCTTTTAAAGCCTCATAGCAGGTTCTTCAAAGTGCATATTCTTCATAGCAGCATTGATATAGATCAAGCACTTCTGGCGATGAGTGTTTGCAATTCACACCGTAAGGTATTGCAGAACAAATTTTTACTTGTTTGCGAAAAATCAGTCTACTTCTGTTAAGTTTGTATGCTTTAATTCTGACATTTTTTTGGTAGGGGAAAGGATCACTACCAGTTATGGTATACTTCCGACATGTTCATGTGAATATCCGATATTTGATGCAATTTTAGTGATGATTGAATAGACTATATGGTCCATGCAAAAATCTTATCCAAGTAAATCTTGATTGAACAAGTACTGGTCACAATTCTGTCTAATTGCACCTATAGAACAAATTTTGTCATCCACCTGTATAGTTCTAGTTATGGTCATGTGTACATCTTTGAATTCCTCGCACATATACATATACATATAACATATTACCACCCCAAAAAATTTACTATCCTGGTCTTATGACTGGTTTACATTGGCGTGTGCGTAGGTGCAAGCAAGGGTTTAAAGTGAGGATGCCATGAATTCATAATTGTACCATGACAATGCAATTCCTCCAACTGAAGCCAACATGTGAACTTCATGTTAGAGCTGTAATACACAGGGTTCACAAATATAATTTTTATTTAATATTCCTACATTGAATTGTGTCTTGATCCCCTAAAAAAATATTGTGTCTTATAAGCATGTTTGGGGTGAGAATGGCCTGCCTTTTAGCATGTTGTGTGCTTGACCAACCTTTTAGTTCATCAGTCTACATTAATTTCTTCCGCGACACAGTAAATCCTGAAAATGCTACTATATTTTCATTTATGGTGCAGATAAATGATTTTAGAGTACCTAACATCAATGAACTATTATTTTTGTTTAATGACTTAAATGGATGCAAGTCTCAACTTTTAAGATTATAAAAATTATGTATTACTTCCCTTTTTAGTAGTGTACTAAAATGGAACGCGATATTTCTAGAAAACTATGTTAGTTGGGACTTGGGAGGATCTAAAACCTAAATGTTTCAACCTAGGAACTGGATTGGTCGGTGCCCATTGATCTTCTGGATATCAAAGTTCACACCGATAAAGAAAATAACATTTAGGGTCTTGTTAGTTTTAAATATGTCAGTGATCCCCCTAAAAATTGTCCGCCAGCTATTTTTAATCGACGATGGATATTTTGGACGACCTATGATTCAGTCTGTTCTTAATATTGAATCAGATCATTTGATTTTCGTTTTGTTACTTTTAAATTGTACTCAAGATCAAGGTTTCCATTTTTGGATCTTTGTTTCTCAAATATCATATTTGCTTTCACTTGGCTTTATACCTGTAGGTGATATTAGCAACAAATATTGCAGAATCATCTGTCACCATTCCAGGAGTCGCCTATGTCGTTGATTCATGCAGATCTTTACAAGTCTTTTGGGATTGTAACAGAAAAGTGGATTCATCAGAGCTTGTTTGGGTGTCTAAGTCCCAGGTACTAAACATGTTTAAAGTTTGTTCAGTTATTTTTTAGGTTGTTGCGAATATCTGATTGTTGTATTTATAGGCTGATCAACGTAGAGGTAGGACTGGTCGAACTTGTGATGGGAGAATTTATCGACTGGTGACTAGGTCATTCTACACCAGCTTAGATGACTATGAATATCCAGCAATACTGAGACTATCATTGAGGCAACAAGTGCTCATGATTTGTTGTTCAGAATCTAAAGCAATCAATGATCCTAAAGGTATTGTCACATTTCTTTTGCTTTGCTATTTCTTGAGGCATGTCAAACAACTTAGATATTTCATTTCATTATTTTCTTGAGGTGTTCATGTCATTATGTTGAACATCTTTCCTTTATTGGATTATATCGATAGCAGATCTTATGTTGTTTATAGGTTTCCAGGACTCATTTTTTTATCAGATACAAATATTGCATCTTATTAAATTATCAACAACGTACATTGCTTTGGCAATCCCCATTACCTTATTTACTATATAAAAAAGGTTAATAAATAAGATACATTTTTTATCAAAATACCCTTGAACAAAGTAGTTAAGTTTGCAAATTTATATAAATTTGGTTTGAATTCTGTGAACTCGAAACACTACATATATATATATATATATATATATATATATATCCTACAATCATAAAATTTTACACCAAACAAATAAAGTTATAAAATAGATAGTATATTTTTTCTGAAAATGATAATAATATATTAATAATGATTATTCTGAATTGTTATTATATTGCAGTAATTAATAATAATATATTTATTATTTATAATGTATTATAATCTATCATAATTAATTAATCACACTTTAAAATTAATAAAATAATAATATGTTTAATAATAATGATAAAAATATTACTGTAGAGATTTTAATAATTACAATAATAATAAAATATTATATTATTTATTTATCAATGTGGCAAAAAATATAGCATAGTGACACCCAAGTGAAAATCTGAATTGTCACCCTCTTATGAGCAATTTGAATTGTCTCACAGGCAATCTATATTGTCAGAAAATTCAAATTACTTGCAAATCAAAATAAGTGAATAAGGCAATGATGTACAATATTATTACGTAATACAGAAAGATTACCTCTATAACAATGCCCCTACGACCTATATTTCCTTTCTATTATTGTCAACCGTCCTAAGCACTTGGGAACAAGATGCCCATGTCATGTGCTAACTTCTAGACACCAAGCCCCAACGCCCATGTAGCTTAACTTTTACCCACAGAGGTTGAACCTTCTCAAGCTCAACGCACTTGAGAAACACCTAGTTGGGATGTGCTTGGCTTTAGACATCTTTGCACAAGGAACAAAACAACACACGTAAGAATTGTGAAATGCAAGTTTGTTGCAATCAAGGTTATGGTATACAACCTATTCCTCAAATGCGCAAACTACAAAGCATTCCCTTTTATAACAAAAGATGGTTATCTGTTTCAGGAACTGCTAGTCTTGGCTAAGTCCAAGGAAGCCCCTATGATTCCCTTAAATATGCCTCTTTAAGTCTGACTGAACAAATAAGGTAACTTTTTGTTTTGAAGGCATGTGCGTGCCACCCCTCAAATAAGGTAAGAGGCGTATTAGCGTGCATACACAATTAGGTGCATTCGGTGCAATCACACTCACATAAAGGTATGTGGGATCCACAAAAAAATTTTTATCCAAAAATCAAAATATGGGTCCCACATGTCTTCGTGTGAGTGTGATTGCACTGAATGCATCTAATTATGTATACACGCTAATATTTCTCATAAGGTAATTGCAATTTCCTTCTGTTTCCTCAGCGTATTCGCTCCAAAGATGTGAATCAATTCAAAGGGTTGGCAGTTTCCCGAATTGCCGAACTTCCAATACCTCAATCTGCTTGCACCTGGGCACATACAGGTAGATCATACCTGCTGGTTATCCTATGTGCAGACCATGCATTCTATTTGTTGGAAGGCATACTCAGTCCTCTCGACCATATATTTTCTTTTAGGCTTTGTTTGGCAATTAACTAATGGAGGGGTGGTGTGAGACGGTAGAGTAGAGGGTGGGGTGGTGGAGTGTGGTGAAGTGTCATGGATTATTAGTAAACTCATGTTTGGATAAAATTTTATGGTGGTGGATGGGTTAAACTAAATCATGACATGTTTGAATAATTTAAATAAAAGTCATTTATACCCTTTATTATATATTACTAATTATGACCCTTAATAAATATAATATTATTATATATTTATTTGATTTATTATAATATTTATATATTTATCATTATTTATATCTCTTATATGTTTTTTCTCTTATCTTTAGTATTATTTTTCTCTCAATGTATTTTGTTTCTTTCACAATATTTTTATTTTTTTATTTTTTCAAAATAAAGATAAAAAAGATCGAAGATGATAGATAAATATAAAAAGAGTGAAAAAAATTAATATTACAATTACATAAATAAAAAATATTGTTCAAATGATAATACTTTAAGATGCTAAAGTAAAAATGATCATAAAAATAATTGTTTATCTCAAATTTAATAAAAAATATCTAATTTGAAAAAAAAATATTATGATGACATTCAATAGATTTAAAATATTATGATAAAAAATTAGTCCGAGGAAAAATAAATGTGAATGGATAAAAAATAAACAAATGTAAGTATTAAATAATTATATAATAAGATAAAAAAAGTTAAACAAATAAATGAACTCAAGTCAAATATTTTTTCTATCATAAATCAAAATAATATAAGGAAGCATATCATTTTAAATGAACTATGATATAATTTTAGAAAGTTATTTAAAAGGGTAGTTTTGCCTAAAAAGTTTCATTCTCTCTAATTCCACCAATTTGGTGGAATGAAATATTTGGTGTTTGGAGGTGTGACTCACCCCTCCAAACACCATATGCCTTTTAAAATTTTTTACCCTAACACGATTTAACTAACACCACCCACTCATCTTCCACCTTATGCCCCCTAATACCTCAATCCAAACAAGGCCTTAGGGGTAAAACGATTGCTAGAAAGGGTTTTATATATTTATACCTTTGTAGAATGAAAAATGTATATGTGTGATTGTGAAAGCAAAACTATCGAGGCGACGGACAAAATATGACTCTCCCCACTCTACTTGTAACATAGACTAAGTTGCAAGTGTCTCAACCTAGCTCTGCATCTTGACCTGAATGCACATCATCTACTAGTCCACTCTCTCCATGTGCATGCCTCATGCATGCCCATCTCACAACCATGCAGTGCCCCTGCACAAGTTTGTGCATCTATCCGGCGTCACTTCAAAATGCATGCATATTACTTACAGCTCTAGTGCAGTTTATTCATTGCAACTTTACCTCACTGGAAACCTTGATGTTATCGAGGACATCCAAACCTACCGCAATCAAGCACCCTTTTGGTAGAATCAAACCAGACTTTGAATTTAGGGACAGACCCATCACTTCCTACAACCATGCAGGACAAAATTTTCGCCCCTGGTCTTTGGAAACAATTAAAGTTCTCATAGTTGTTATTTCTACTTTTGCTGGTTGGGCTTGTTCCCTGTCTTCAGCAAGAGATGTTACTCATTCATTGCCAAAAGAGAGGTGTTTGACTCTTTAGAGTCCAAGCACTATCAGATATCTTTTAACAGTTTGGACATTTTTTTGAAAGGATAATCTGAACGTTCTCTTGTGTTTTCCTAAGTATTATGGCAATTTGTTGCCTAGTTTTTAGCATGTTTACATTAGTACATGATTTATTGGGGCTGTCTCTTACTGAGGTAGGTGAACTGAACTTTCATAAGAAATCTGGATATATGTGCATTTTTATATTGCTATTCTGGTAATAGAAATTTGATATTTTCTTGAGAACTTATGAGTGTGGGAATCAGGTTATGCTTCTAACATGTTACTCTTTCTTGTTACTAGTCTTGTTGCAACGTGTTCTTGATCCTCCAGATCCAGAGAGGGTTGAAGATGCCTTGAGCTTTCTTGTCCAAATTAAAGCATTGGAAAAATCTCCGTACAGGGGTCGATACGAGGTCACATTCTATGGTCGTTTGCTTGACAGTCTGCCATTATCTTTTGATGCTTCGGTACTTACCTTGAAGCTTGGGGAAAGTGGATTACTACACGAAGGAATTGTTATTGGTATCTTAATGGATGTGCAGCCTCTTCCCATCCTACAACCATTTGGTCATCAAATTTTGGTATCACACTCCATGACAGTAAAGTAATTACCTTTTGAAGTTTAGCTATACTCTGTTTAATTGACATTGACCTTTAATGCATTGCAGTTTCAACAGTTTGTGGACAATTATTTCAGAAGTGTCAATAGTTCTGATTTTCTAATGGGAAAGAAAGAGATTATATTCATGGGAAACTTGTGTGCATTTCAGTTTTGGCAGCGTATTTTCAAGGTAATCCATATACACTGGAATATAATTTTGAGACATAATAGAGCGGAACATAAAAGAAGGGTCTTATAGCAGATCAAACTAGATTTGTCCCTTAGGCCTCATATATTTGTGTTCTTTTTTTAAGTTAATCCATATTATCATCTCCTTGTGAACCCTAAAAAATTCCAACCTAGTCAATTATATCTGTAATACAAATGTGTGATAATTCACCTTCAAACATGAAGTTAATTAACAGTGTCCATATTAGCCCGAGGGAACTATATTGTGCCTTGAGATATCTTTATAAAAAAATAGTTTTGAATTATATGCTTTTTATTTACATTTGTAAAAGTACTGGGTATTCTTTTTTCGTTTAGCCCCGGACAGTTTGTGGGCTTTTGGTGCAGTTGTTGGATGTGATTAAGGATGGTCTTTCGATGCATTCATCAAATATTACTAAGGCATAGGATGAAACTTTTGTATGAGTGTGCATTTGTATTTTATTATGTTTATAATTTGTAAGTTGTGCTCTGGTCATGGTTACAAGTATCTATTGCATATATGTTTTCAAGCCTGGACTTGGCTAACGTAGGGGTAACATAAACATTCAAAATTGCATATGGTAACTAGACCAGCTTGGAGTTCGTTGATGCATTGATTCATTTATTTTCATGTACAGGTGGAGGCTTATCTCTTTATTGAATTGTCATTTATGTTTCGTTAGTTATTAGCTATTGCTTATAGGCATCTTCTCTTTCTTAGATCATATTGGTTGATGCAGTTTCATTTTCTTCTTGACGGATAATTATATATTTTCTCACTTTTAATTTAACCCTTGTTTGTGTCGAGGATCAAGGAGGTGAATGGAAGGGAATGGAAGGGGAAACATTTCCTTTGTTTGGGTAGTAATTTTAATGGAGGGGAAAGGGATAAATCAGTTTCCATTCCCCTTCAATGACCAAAAACCTTTCAATCCCAACTTCCGTTCCCTACAAGACCTGCCACTAGCAGCAATCATGACATTGGAATATATTTCTTGCATTCAGTTTGGTAAGGGTAAAATGTTGATTTTAATATGCTAAATGGCTTTGTGTTGGTTCAGTGATTTGCATTCAGTATAGTAAGGGTAATGACATGATACGCCACTGCTGTATATTCAAATATCTTATTGGTTCGGTGATTTGCATGTTTATTTTTCAAATATGAGATGCACAAATTCTGAAATTAAACTTGAGTGACCTGTAGTATGATTCTATAAAGTTAGATGACTTAGGATGCATTATCACCTGACATTTTTCAACCGACCAAATTATAGGGGAAAAGGTTAAAGCTGGGAGCTTGAACTCTAGCAACCTGTTGGTTTTACTATACCAATGTTGAACTAGCTTTTCATGAAGCTATAACCAATCTGATAGAGTTCTTTTCTTTTTATTTTGGATCTATAACATCTCTTTTCCACTTCGGCATAAATTTTATAGCTCGTATTGCGTCAATCTAGAATGGAACAGTTGAAGTACTGGTTTGCATTTCTCTTTGAGTTATTAATGTGATACAACTGCTTCATTCTCTCAAGCTTTTCTAATGCTCTTTGGGACAATATATTAAATAAACTTTTCTAAAAAAACTTGCTTGTACTTCTAGTACTTCTGCTATGCAAACATGGAGTACCAATGCTGGTCAGCATATTCTACATCATTAACTTTGTTCAGTTTAGCTTTTCTGCTGATTTGCTTGTAAAAGTATGATTTTAATATGTCTCATTCTGTTCATGAAGGACAAAATCCGTCTAGAATGGCTAAAGCAGGTAGCGAATGGTGATGAACCAAAAGTGCCACAAACAATTGTTACTAAACTTGAAGAGGAATGGTGCTTTTCTCACAATCTTCTGCAGACATCACTTCATAATGTCTCTGAAATTTGTATGTTTCATTTATTCTCTTCACATGGAAGAATCCAAAATCCTGGGCTTTGTTTTTTTTTTCTTATATAGCTTGATTTTTCGACAGATGAAGATATAATGGAAATTATCCACTGTTTTCGCCCAAGTTTTATGGAGAAAGTGGACTTCCCCTGTTATCTTGAGCCTTACACATTTGACCATGAATGCCTTTTCCGATCTGAGCTAGAGACAAATTCGGATGCTCTTTTATTAGAAGAGGAGAACATTGATTCTGCGTCACTGAGGAGAACTTGCCTATCTGTACCTTATGTTCTTTCAGATGATTTCCAAGCTAATTCTGTTGCTGAAAGCTTGAAGGCTCTCATTAAGGAGGTTTGTCTCTCTTATTTCCATTTTTCTCATTTTGCAAATTCTCCATATTGCTGGAAATTTAGCAGAGCCATGTTTTATTTGATTCACCTAGCCGTTTAACCTTATTGTATATGACAGATACGTGTGCAGTATAGTCAAAAGACATCCATTGATCATGGTGCAGCTATGAATTATGCAGCTTTATTGCTTCAGGAATCTCCAATATGTCGTTTCTTTGCCAATGGATCATGCAATAAAGGAGACCAATGCACATTTTCTCATTCTCTTCAGGAAAAAAAACCTACTTGCAAATTTTTCTTTACACTTCAGGTTAGTGCTTGTTGGTTCATATTGGTGATTTAGTGGACCTTATTAAGAATTTTCTAAAGGAACCAACAAAAGTTTAAATTTTGTCACACATTATGAGCACCTCAGTTGGCAAAGTTGTCTCTGTTCTTGTCATACCATCTAAAATTCTCAATGAACTCAATAACAGAAGATGTTGCCACTAAAACTTTTTACTTGTGGTGGGTGAAAACTAATGACCATTTTCAAGACATTTAAATATGTTAGTGAAGCACAGACTGAATCCATCGTTGTAGAACCTAATTGGCATTGATAATGTTTTCCGTTAATAGTATGCCTAGTAGTAACTAGAATATGTTGCTCTAAACTCTAAAGATGATAACCTATATGCAACAATTTTTTTTTCTAAATGTAGTAAGAGTTTGTTGTTAGATTTAGAGGCAACGAACTGAATTTACCACTGATAACATGCCATAGAGTTGACTTTGATTGTTAGCCAAGAAACATAATGATATATGTCATTTTCTCAGTTTTGTTTTCTCTTTATACAAAAAATATCCAAGTAGTATAAGTTTTATTGTTGAGCTTCTCCATGGAGCTTATCGAGGATCCGAAGTTTGCCATATGACTTGGTGAGTGCTCCGCAGTCATTCAAGTAAGCCAAATTTCGAACTAACAAGTTTCACAATACTATGCACTGAGATGGTTTCCCTCTAATAAATCCTCGTACTAACTTGCTCCAACAAGACCTTGTGACTTTTCTTGGACCATCTCGAACTAGTAAAAATGATTTGCTATACAAATGGTCAAGATTCACAATTCCTGTTTTTGCAATTTGATCTTGCCAAATCTCAAATTGGGCAGAGTTTCTCCAACAGACAACCTGCTTTTCTTGGTCGAGGAGGATTCTGATGGCGTATACCTTTGCATTATGTGAGCACCCCACCTGGAAGGAAGAAATACCATGGGAGTCTCACACAGAATCAATTTTAGTATTTGATAGAGGACATATTTAATAAAATAAAGAATTTGTGTAGCACCAGTGATTCGGCTTCACATAAAAATTTACCAGTGCTGCAGTTGTAGAATTATCCAAGTACTTTATGGACATTGAATGAGACATAAACTTATAAATCCAAAATGAGGGGATTAAGCATGTGTTTGAACACTGATTCATTCAAATATAAGATAGAAGTCATTTTTAATTAGTATAAATAATGGTTTATTGTGAATCATACAAATAACGTCACAAGGTTTATTGTGAATAGAACTCTTCTAACTTTATTGTGGATCATACAAATAATGGTTGCTGTATGAAGCTTGCAAAAGTTTATAACCAAATAGTTTTTGGGGAATATGTGGTGATAAAATTTTGAGTTACTATTGATCTTTATGATATTTGATGAAATCATGTTTGAGCTAAAAGGAAACTCCTTGCACTTTAAATATGTTTTCTCTAATATGATGTCGTTGATGAACAGGGATGTCGTAATGGAGATGCATGCCTTTTTTCCCATAACAATGAACCACATCTTGCTTCATTTGCAGTATCGAGTCACTCTTTGAAGGAAGATGCAAATCCTTTAGCTTATAATTTTCTGCAATTACTGCCTGCTTCTGCAGATAGCCGTGTCGTTGTGATTGATGAGAAGAATTTGGTTTTCTCAACTAAGCTGTCACAACACTATGATCCAAGCAAGATAATTGCCACAACGCCTCGCACATGTTCTCAATCTGGTTCCTCTTCAACTGGTTTTACAATAATCTGGAATGTGGCTCATCCTTGCCACAAGATCATTGAAGACAATTATTTCCTTCCCTGGAGACAAGTCAAGTGTATTTTGTGGTTTGCCGATATTGAAGTAAATGATTTTTCTGGAGATCACCCTTTTTTGCAGAACCTCTTCGAGTCTCTCACCATAAGAATGTTTGCTGAATCTTTATATGATGTGAAGGTGATTTTGGCAATGAACAACATTAAATTTTCACAATTACAGGTACGATGTATTGAGATGATATTTAAATTTTCACAACTACAGCAAGGTCTTCATGGTCATTTGCTTACTGATACTGCCTTGCTGCATAGAACTTATCTAAGAATTGATATTACATTATATACATCAAGCCATGTTATGTGAATGTCCATTGATGCAAACCACTAGAGTTGTCTTCATGGTCATTTGTGCTGCTAACGGCCTTTGGACTTTCTTATGTAATTCAATTTTTCACCCATGTTGAGTCTAGAGACACGAATTCTTTTGTTTCATTGATATTTTCTTTCCTACAAGGGAAATCCTTTACTTTTATCTTTTGTGAAAGGTACCACAACGAATTTTTTCTTATAGCAGCTATAATGAACATTTTGTTACTGTCCGAGTGATATTACATTTTGTGGAACCACCTTTTGATCATTATTCTTTTATTTGTGTTTGTGATCTGGGTCAATTTTATTTATCATACATTAGAATGGTGAAAGTTCATCTGTCTTGAAACTAATTATTTAATATTAATATTTGTCATTTAGGTTGAGAGATTGGCACGAGAATCCTTTTTCTATCTCACCAAGTCATTTCCATTTGATGAATCAACTTTTGGGAAGATTGAACGCATGGATGGTTCTCCAAGACCAAAGCAGTCTAATGCTCCTATTTTGTATGTCTTCAGCATGGTTCCCCCGACTGGCATACAATTTGGGGATTACTCATCAGTATTTCGCAGGGCGTTATACCATCAGTGAGTACTGATCTGCAGCCTTTTTTCTGCTTCTTGTGGATAGGCTTAAGTTAATATTATGTAAAGTATGCAATGTGGATATTCAGCAGAATGTTCACAAATGAATCTTTTCAATGGTACCATTCTTCAAGTTTTTGTGAAGGTGCATACTATACATTAAGAACAAGTGCTTTTTCGTCATGATAATGTATATTTTTCACTTATATCAAGTCCATCCTTTTTTTCATTTTGTAGTCATGCACAAAGGTTTCTATTTCATAGCAAGACAATATCTTCGGCGGGCAGAATGCTTGCTGGAGGTGAACATAATTTTTGGTCGGATTTCTTTGGATTTTCCTTGTTTTCTTTTGATACTAAGCACCACGCTATTACTTGCTTTCTAGTGTCCGTGATGACAAATTGAAATCACGCCTGTGGTTAGTGTGCGTTCTTTCACCTGGAACGTGATTGAAACCGGCACAAAGCAACTGGCCATTGCCATACCTTTTGCTTGTAGAATTGGAAGAGCAGCTGTCAGAATCAGTACTATGGCTTCTTTAATAGTTATTTTTCTTGATGATAGACAAAAAAAATAATGTTTAACAGAAAGGGATAGTTTTGACGATCTTGATTGTTCTAACTTTTTTTTTTTTTTGTATCATTAGTTCTTCAATATTAGGCATTTCTTTTTTTTATAGGGGCAAGGAGCGTATAGCATACTTTTAGTCTAATGCATGTAGCGCACTAGAAAGTAACGATATTTTTTTTACAAAACAACTCATTTATCGACATTTTTTTTACAAATGTGTTACACGCTCCTTTTTTTCTCTTTCGAAATATTATTTGAAATATTATCTGAAATATTAATTCTTCAATACTAGGTTTGTCTGATTCTTCCCTGTAACAATTATAATAGATTTTTCTTTTACGTCTAAATATGAATATTATATGTTATTATAGTAAAGTATGTTCGTCTTCCTATCAATTATTCGAGAGAAAAATCAACTGTGTATTGTCTACATAGATAGATGCATTCAGGAAAGAAACTCCTTTGTAGCAAGTAAAAGGATGAAATATGCAAACTACACAGTGGTTGCAAGAAAAATAAGGGAGAGGACATGAAAGACATTAGGATTAAAGCTTGAGGATTATGTATAAAAAGTGCTCCATGGAAAAGAATAGGGCGTGTTAATTTTATTTTTGATATTAAGAAACAAAAAATATATTACCAGTCATATGATTTATGATAAGTGAATTATTCTTTTTTATCTCAAAATAGTAAATTCTTAAAAAAAATATAGTACTAAATTTTGTGTGAAATTATAAAATATGACATTCTTCAAATATAAATACACACATATATATATAACTAGTGATAAGAAACTTGAATATTTCAAAAACAAACATGTAGAAAAAATTAATGGGGGCTTAAATCCGTTGATGCTGGAAAGTAAATTATGATGAAATATAGATCATCTAACCATCTGAAAATGTTTACACTCCATAGCCTATGCGTTGAACCATGCTAGGATTCTTTTATGTGCATGCATTAATGCATACCAAAGTGTTCATATACCACATGATTCACGAAAACAGAGGCGGCCATTAGAAAAGTTATAAGCAATCTTTATGGCCCATTCTATCGAAACAAATACTAGTGACCCATAACATTTTGGAGGAAGAAGAGGGTTTTTACACACTTTTGCTTGGACGTGAACGAAATGCTGATTAATTTTGACTGAAGCTGATGTGGTAATGAGAATGTGATGAAGAGGATATTCATGGGAAAATAAATTGAGACGATGTTAGTTCTCTCTGATTTTTCTTTTAACAAAGTAAATCAGCTCTTAGCGACAATGGTTAACCGAATTTTTATACGGGCCAGGGTTGTTCGCTTGCTTATCATTCAACCTGTTATAAGGAAGAGGACTTGGACTGTAATACGCCCGGTTCATTCAATAAATTATTCACTTTGAGTCTATGATCAGTACGAATTTAAAATACGTTTTGAATGATAAAGGAAGATGCTACATATAACCCCATGATCATCTTCGTATTTCGTTCATGTGAGACTAATTTTCATTCTCATCATCATCTTGAGGCCTTACAATATTTTCTCCTTCGGAATTCAACGTTCACATTGAGTCGACCCAATATGGTTCAAGTAAGCACGCAAGATTAACTTTCATACCTTCTGTAACATTCCGATTTATTCAAAAAATTATCCGCTTCGAGCCGATGGTCCGCAAGAATTTAAAATGCGTCTTGAATGATAAGAGAGGATGCTATGTATAAGCTCATAACGACCTTCGTGTTTTGTTTATATGATACTAACTTTTATTCTCATCATCATGCTATGGTCTTATATGAACTCTTCTTGTTGCCATAATCCCCACCACCTCCCCACCCGTGAGTTATTAAAAACTTAATTAATAAGCATATTTTCTTGCTTAAGTAGATTTTGAGTTTAAAATTATGTGTATAATCTCACTCATTATTATCAGATGTATCGGGACGATAGTGATTTCGATTTTTATCGGAATTCTCTTGAGTGATAATAAAAAAAAAGTTTTGTAGATGCATGAACGAGTGAATGGAAGAAGAAATGTTGATGATGGGAGAAACACAACAAAGATCGATGAAAGAAAATAAAACATTAAACGTGAGATTTCCATATAAGCTAAAAAGATATTAAGAAGTTGATGTCTAGATGAGGACTTGGTCAAATTGTTCAAAAAAGGTCCTGCAAACTTAAATTGAGAAGAGAAACGAAGCTACCGACTGCATTCAATATGGGACAAGATTTGAGGTCCAATCATTCCCTCTCCAACCAGGAGGGGGGCTTGATGATGAGTCCCAAGATCCAATCACTAGATCACGATCCAACCAACCTATTAATTGATCCGTATTCAATTATGTTAATTTCACAAGATTCAGAAGAAATATGGAATTGCACAAGAAATCTATTCTTGTGTCGCTGTTGCATGGCCATGGGAAGAAGGTTTCAACATTCATAGTCAAGCAATAAGTTGACGATTGCAAGTCGCTTGACACGGTGATGTCAATTTAATACATTATTATATTAAATTCGTACTATTAGAAGAGGTAAATGGGGGTGTATTAACACTCATATTTAGGGGTGTTCGCAGATTGGATTTTACCCGATCCGAACTCAAATTCGATCCAACTCAATTATTTTTATTCGGATTAAGTTGGATCTGGTTGATGATAAAGTAGTCATCGAATTCGATCTTCATTGGGTCGAGCTAGATCGGATCGGATCATCGATTTATTCGATTAAATTTTTTATATATTTTAATTATTTTTTTATAACACTTTAACATTAATTATATTTTAAGAAAAATAAAGAAACATATTTTCTTCAATGTTTTATAATAATTTAAAGGAGATAAAGTATAAATTTGTAATATATTTTAATTTTAAAATAATATAAAATTCTTATTAAGAATAAATTGATTTAAATTTAATAAAAAAATATAAAAGTTCGAGTCATCGGGTTGGGTCGGGTTGATTAGATTCGAAAAATTAAAACTCGTATCTAACCCGTTGATGATCAGATTATGGTTGGATCGTTTTGGGTTCGAACCGACCAACGATCCGATCTGACACAATTGAGATTGAGTCGGTTCATCGGGTCGATCCGACCTGATGAAGACCCCTACTCATATTCTCTCATTTAATTACTAAATAATTATTAAAATCGTTATTTAATTCATAAGAAATAATATGTATTTATCGGATCAATCTGAGTCATCCAACAATCTAAAATGATATTTAAGATCAAAAAAATTATAACAGTTAAACTATTAAAAATAATCAAACTAACTTGATTGTTATGATCTTGATCAAACTCACTACTTAATTAATAAAATAAAATAATAAATAATTATTTAATTAATCAGATGGATACAAATAATGTTATGTGCTCTATATATCCATTTTCTCTTATTTTTATTAGAATTTTTTAGAGATTCGACTAATTTATGTGATGTTAAATAATTCATATAACGAACTACACAAGAGAATTCTTCCGTGGAAGAAAGTCTATAGATATTTTTAACCGGAAAGATTTCTAATTTAAACTAACGCTATTGCAATATCTATAACATTATTATATGGCTTTTGATAAAAGATTCTTGCTACTAACAACTATAAGTAAAAGTTTTAATTGTTCGTTCTATTTACACGCTTATACAATTATATATAAAATCTAAAATTAATTTTTCTAAACTCCACGCTATAACTTTTTTCTGTTGTTTACTATAAATTATAAACTTACAAATTTTAGTTCTCGAAATCAATTAGATTCTTCCGTCATCTTTCATCAAAGTTTCCGTTAATTTATTTTTTAAATAATTATATAATATTATTTATACCTTTATTTTATTAATAAAGTAAGTGTTAAAGACGGAGAAAAGTTATATAACGTTTGACAATTGGAACATGAATCTTCAAGTTTTAATGAAAAATTTTATTTGATAGATTAAGTCTAATTTTATTTGGATGAATTAAAATATGATGATTATAAATAGGTTTCAATTGTGTTTGAATTAAAAATGAGGATAAAATATATTTTTAGTAAAGATAATTTTCTGTTGAATTAAAAAGGATAGTAAGTAATATAAAATTAATCTAATAAATTAATATTTTCATAAAATTTATTTTGTAATAATAAAATATATAAAATTAATCTCACAAATTAATTTTTTTAATAATAGTATATTCAAACTATTTTGTTTAAATAATTAATAATTATACTAATAAAAAAATCGTAATATAAATTAAGTGTAAAGTAATAGTTTTTTATTATAAAATAAATATAGAATTATTCTCATGAATGATATAATTAAATAATTTGTGAAACTTATTTTAATATCACATTTAAATTAATAAAATATCATTACAAAAATAATTAATAAATGCAAGTTAAAAATATAAATGGGATAAATAATAGTTTTAAAATTATATGATTAGGTTAGTATAAAATTAAAACTTATTATTTAAAATAAAATTAGAGTAAAAAAGAGAGAAAAGTTTAAAAAATATCATCATTTAATGTAGAAAAAATATCACGTGATTCGAAAAACATCAACATTTAATGCAGAAAAATGAGCAACTGATTTCAGCTTCTAATTTTGGCATTCTTTTTTTATTCTATCAAACATCACAATCTAATCAGGTTCTGATCAAGTTTTGATCAGGTTCCACTTATCAAACATGACCCAAATATCATATCGTAAAATTTAGCTCAAGTATTTGTTAAATAATTATCAAACAATCTCGGATACGAGAGAAAATAATGTACCTTTATTCTAACATAGAACCAAAAATAAAACTCTCTAAACTTTATTGCACGTTAAATTGCACTTCAACTGCTGGATGCGTAACAAGATTATATTATTATTATTATTATTATTATTATTATTATTATTATTATTATTATTATTATTATTATTATTATTATTATTATATACTTGTGTATATACGTTAGTATACACACAAAAGCCCAAATCCTAAAGACAAAATTTAAAACGCAATATTTTTATTTGAGTCATCGGACTATTTCTCAATTTCTCACCTCAAATCCTTAATTCCATTTAGTTATAATTTGACAATTTAGCTCATTCTGTTTACCTCTACCTTTATACTTCTCGAATTGAAATAGTTAGATCTAATAACGCGGATCTCAAAATTAACAAACAAACAAAAATATTTACCCCTGAATTTATCACAATGGACAAATAATTTCTTAGCAATTCTTATTCAAAGAAAAAAAAGTTAGCCTAATCAAATTGGCCCTTATGCATGCATGACTTCATCAATTCACACTCCATAGTCCATAGCATGCCAAAACTTCTCCATCTCACTTGTGTACATTTATTTATTTTGCTATTGACATTATTAGATGAGACACAAAAGAATGAAGAGAGAGAAACATTTTTCTCACAAAATTAAAGTCTCTATTGTCCCCACACCCTCCCCCACCTTTGGATGCCCAAAAAGATTTTGCCAACCCTTACCCTGTTTTTTCTAGAATTGATTCCACTGCCCATCTTGTTGTAAGTTGTAACAACTGACCACTTGTAAAGAAGACTACAATTTAATATAATTTGGAAAATTGACCCATGCTTGATTTAAGCCATGATCTAAAACAAGCCACATCTAAGTAATTTTTTTAAAAAAATTCACAAAGCACCATTTGACCTCTTCTATAACAAAGTTCATATTTATAAGCATGGCGGCATGGGTCCACATTAATGACATAATTTTCACTATATATACATATATAGTAAGTCATCTAAAAATAATTAATAATTTTTTCAACTATGAGTACGTGTACATTCGATGGCATCTAAATAAGCTCTTGATTTACACACACATATACATTATTTGTAACTAAATTAAATTATATTTATAAAATAAAGATAGCTTAAGATATTTATGAATATTAAAAAATAGTAAATTATTTAAATTTGGTTAACATAATTAAGTTTGGTAAGATTGTATTTCACGAATTAATAGTTTTTAATTTTTAAATTCATTAATTATCATTATAGTTTTTGAAGATTCATCTTAGTTAATTTGTTTCACTTCTAGATCTCAATCTCATTGCCACTTCATCATAATCCCAATTGATTCCAAAACAATTCAAAATTATACAAAAAAATATAGTTGATAAATAAATATTTATAGATTTTTATGAGAATAAATTGAGCTTTTTATGTTAAACCAAAATTGCGACGCCGCAAACAACACTTGTTCCATTCCCATGGCTACCAAAGCCTTCCTCCTCCTCCTCTTCTTCTTTCTGATCACCGGAGACATCGTCCCCTGCGACGCCGGCGCCGGCGCCGGCTCCAAGAGCGTTCGCGTCGCAGATGAGCGACTTGCAGACTTGGGTCAGCGCGGCGTTCACGGACCAGGACACGTGCCTCGAAGGGCTCGCCGATCTGGGGTCGCCGGCGCCGGCGCCGGCGCTCCGGGGATTGGAGGCCAAGGTCTTGAACACCACCTACCTGTGCAGCAACGCCCTGGCTCTCATCAACAGGCTCGCTACTTCAAATGGCCTGCCATGAACATATCATATCATATCATATATGTACGCAGCATTTGTCAAACAATAAGCTTCTTCCCCTCTTGTTATTACTTGTTCTTCTTTTTATTTTTATCTTCTTTATTTTAGTCTGATTTAAATGGTTCGATCTCATTCTATGGAAAAATTTTCGTATTAATTTAAGAAATTTATGGTGGAGAGACAGAGAGAGAAATTTTTTTTAGAAGAACGAGAACATATAATTATGTGTAATGAAACTACTTCGTATGATCTATAATCATATAATTATTATTTATTTTTCAGCAATATTGTTTTGTTGTTTTTTTTTTCAAACTAAAATATTAATGAATTGTGCTATCAAAATAATGATTTTAAGAATCGAAATTGAAATTAAGAACATTTAAAAACTTGAGGATGATTTTAAATATTTAAAGAATGGAAATCGAATTCGAAATTATGAGCTCTTAAAAATTAATACTACTAAAAGAATTACATAAGTCATGGCGCAAAATTGTTTGAAAATTTAAAATCGGATCGAACTACCAAAAAAAAGAGAAAAAAAAAATATCACAATGTGATAATCTGCCAACACCGGCCAAACAAATCAGTTACCTGATTTATCTCTCTAATGTGCCTAACTTTAGTTGTTTAAGAATCACAACAGTCCTTCAAATGGGACTTGACTTGCTGCTTTGGCTAACATAATTGATTAGCTACTAGAAATGATTCTCAATGTAAAGTTTTGTTAGACCAATCAAACTTGTAAATCATTACATATTATGGACATATTTGTCTTGATAAGCATCAATGCTAATAAGTATTTCAAGTGTTCAAATTTATTTTAAAATATAAGTAATATATTTGGATAAAAGTGCTGATAATATTAAGTAGTTGCAATATTTGTTAAAATAAATATTGAGTAAGATAGTCTTAAAAATTATATGATAATAATATTAAAAAATATAGATAAAAGAGTAATATAGTTAATTAAAAAAATAACTCAACAACCTTAAAAATAAGAAATAAATAATAACTTATATATACAATTTTTTTATTCATCAAAAGCGGAGAATTTTTAAAATATACATTTAAACTACTTATCAACTAAGCCAAACAGATCCCTCTCAATCCGAGTAAACTAATCCTTCAACCGAATAATGAGATTTAATTTCCCAATCTTTCTTTTTTAATTCTCAATTCAAGTAGCTGATCACTTGCCTTGTGCAGGATCAGGGGTACCACACATATAGTGGACAGTGGTGGTTAATGTTGGTTGGGATTCATAAGGCTCAAGTTGAAACTCGTAATAAAAATAACAATAATCACATCAATAAAGTATTATTGTTGTGAAATGAAATGTTTACTTTAATACTCCTATTACAAATTAAAATAGTGTGATAGTGTGCCATTAGCTAACTATTGTGGATGATTGTTTATTATGTATTTATTAGGATGTGGATGATATCTTCTTCTTGTTAAAGTTCAAATTTGCTACTACTTGGACTAGTCAAATATTAATAAATTGATATATAATCCTATAAATACAGAAACATATTTACCAAAGAAAAATTTTGAATTGGAAGCAAACCTTGAACTTATTGTAGCAAGAGAAATTATAGTTTTTTCTCACCAAAGAAACCATTTTTTGGTTAGGAAAAGTAGTTACTAATATTTGAAGTATGGAAATTTGAACAAAGTCCAACAGTATAAAAATCAAATCAGTGCCTAATGGTAATTTAATTGATATTGAAGAGGGCATAGGTGGTTTGTATTAGTATTTTAATCTTCCCTTTTGAATTAGTTAGGATCTGTTTATTTTTTCTAAATATCATAATTAACATAGGAAAAAAATTTAATGAACCTAAATTACAAAGCAATGATTATTCATAGTTCTTGTAGTAGTTTTTTTCATATTACATAAAAAGGTTACTTGGCATGTCTGAAACTGGCCAGACAGAGGAATCAATTGTAAAAAAAATGTCTGAAACTGAACTCTGTAAAAAAATGTGATAATTAACAAGCATAGTAAAGAAAGTACTGGGAGATATTTCCAATTGTTTTGATAACTATGTTTCTTGAAAGTGACAAATCTCTCACTCCTATTTTTGTTGAAGGTGCAAGCAAGCAACCATTTGATGATTTCTCTTGTTGTTCATATATACATGAGTCGAAAAATTATACTTTTGCATGTTGTTTGTATTGAGATTTTGAATGCTTCTATCATGTTATAATGTATCTGATAATTATTAATTAATCACAGGTACCAGCACTACATAGCTGAGTGGTGATGTGTTCTCCTCTTCCAGCTCCCCTTCTGCAGCCTCTGTTGCAAATTCTCTTCAACATTGCCTGCAATCTTGGCTGCTGATGTTCTAGTACTATTCGGAGCCAATTGGGCACTCCGACGATCAAGCCACGTTATGATATCGGCGAACACGGCTGCCACATTATCATCCGGTTCACCAGCGGTCAGGCCATGCCACATCCCCGGGTAGAGCTTGATGCTCTTGTCCGCGCTCTGAGCCTGCTGGTACAGTGCCCGACTCACCTCAGGGTCCGTCACCGTGTCCGCCTCCCCGTGCAGCACAAAGAATGGAAGTGTCACCTGCATCACACTTGATGTGAGAACTATATATGCAGAGGTCATGACTTTGGTGTTAAATTAATTGCAGTGGAACTGATATGAGTTTGTTTCATGGCCTCATATTTGGTTACATTGTACTGCCAATTAGTATATTTATGTTAGTCAGAACTCCTTTGTTCAATATGAAACTTAGGATAAGAATTTGAATCCTTGCATTGTAGTACCAAAGAATTGATGCTACTAGACTTATGCCTCATTTGTAATATCCGAAAAAATACGGTGAGAAGCATTACCATGGCTAAGCTTTCTTCCAGGTCCATGCTCGTCCGAAGCAACTCCAGTGCGGTCTTTAGCCGGGGTCTGTCCTGGTAGATCAACTTGTTGCTTCTTATCTGAAAGCATACATGATAAGGTCAAAATGTGAAACTAATATTACTCATTACAAAGGTCCAATTTTAGGTATATGGTACTAATTAAAGAAGCAATCAGAGGATCCAACATCAAATAGAAATACTGATTATGCGATCGGAAGGCTACCGATGAACTACCTCTTCGCGTTTGATTGGGTCTTTGAAGGCAGAATCGATGACATCTTTTGCTGGGACGATCTTCCACTTTGGTATGACCTCCTCCACGTATGTTAGAATGCTGATCACTGCTGGATGTGGCTTCACATCCTCTGATATCTGCCTCAATTCATAATAGCAACTGATGTCAACATGCAGCTGGATATGATTACTGATTTTATAACTAGACCAGATAAAGCATTATGCAGCCTGAGACACTTAATCACCAGAAAAGAGTATGCAGCAATCAGATTAGATGAATACATTTATGTACTGTACAATTGGGTTGTCAGATGACTCAATTATGTGGCATTGTAAGGGTATATCTTTATATGAAGACTCATATGTGTGTTTAAATATATAGAAGATCTTATGAGCTGCATATGCATTTTATCCTACTAGATATTTGAAACTGCCTGAATTAATGCAGGTTCTAAAACTTCTGATAATATGACACAGTCAACTTTTTTTACTGAAAACAGGAGATTATGATGATGGAGATAGTCTAGTTTTTATCTGAAAACAGGATATCATGATGATGGAGTCATCTTTGTATTGTAATTATTGACATGGAAAAGAAGTTACCTTACACATTGGTGCAACAAGAACAGCACCATCCCAGAAGAAGGGATCCTTTCTGTGGAGGAGAAGAGTCACTGCACCACCCATGGATTCTCCATACAGGAACCTCCTCTTATCCCGGTGCTCTTCGACCTCTGCGCAGAATAAGATGGTTACAGTAATAACATATACCAAAAATTATATATATATAAAGAGAAACATGACATGAGAAAATAGGAGATTCCTGAACAGTCACAAGAAAAGATTGGTCATGTTGTCATAATTTAACTAGCAATTAATTAGACTGTTAGTGATTGATTTTCGAGTGGCCCTGCCGCTGCCGGAACTCGGTTCTTGCATACTTTGCTACTTGAGATTGAGCTACATCGGTTAAGAATATAAATCTAATGATGAGATTCTTCTTAACGACTTAAACTTTTAAGATTGTTAATAGTACATCTAACTCAATATAGTACCGAAGTAAGAGATTCTAAGTTTTGATAAAGCACACATTAAAATGAACTTTCTCCCTTAATTTGTCGACGTTCAAAGTTATCGGTGGGAAAGTATTAAGAATATAAATATAACAATGATGCTCTTTTTAATTCAAGATTGTTGATAAAACATATAATTTCATAACATTTAGCCAACCACTAATTAAACCAGATCGAGTCAGTATTTGACTCAAGTTTAGTACTTGATATGTTGCTACCAGTTATCCAAGTTGTACTAAAATGCAGCATATGGATTGTTAGGTTTGAATACATTTTGATAAAATGTCCTCAATTCAAATGATGAGAAAAGAGGCATAAATAAATAACAAAAATCTAGGAACAAATAATTATATATAACTATATATAGTTGAACTATTGTTGATTTAGAGTTAGGGAAACATATATAAAAAAATGATACCACATATTGATTTGAAGAAGGCATCACAATCAGCAACAATGTGGCCAAAGTTTCTGATGTAACACCGGGGGCCACTCGACCTTCCATGTCCCTCATAGTCCATGCCATACACACCATATCCAGCATTCGCCAGCCTCATCCCACATTCTGCATGACACACAAATTATCATCATTTTTCACCCCAATTAATTGAAAGTACAAGGAGCATATAATGATTGATCATTTATCAACATGCATCATTCAACTTCACAATGAATTATGTAAATTAACAAAGTTTTGAGCTAATTTCCTCCTAATTATAGTTGAGGCATTGAATTCAATGATTTGAAATGATTTGAATGACAAATACTATAATCTAATATGTAGTTAGATGTTGAAATAGATTAAGTAATTAATACCTAACTAATTTATTCGTATGTTGTAGTTAGTATGTCCTGTTCATGACGGAAGACACAAAATAAAGTATGGTGTGTGAATAATTTAGGCCCTTATAGATCACATTGCCGGCAATTTTATTAAAGCACTTGAAAGAGTGTCCCTTTAAATAAGTAAATGATGACTCATCTAAGCATAATGTTTTGCATATAGTGACGTTTGTACGATTTTTTTTCCATGATTCCAACCACCCAAAATATATAAGGTTTTGTGATCATATGTCGTATATGCATTATATATATTATATATAGTGAATATATCATACACCACTTTATTAATATTTTGCTAAACATACTTTTAATCATTTGATTTTAAATTTACGACTATATCTGTTATTAAACTATCCATAAAAGAATTGTACCAATGATTCATATAATAAATTCAAATTTTGATAATTAAAAATATATTTAATATGAATGTTATATATATATATATATATATATATAAAGAAATGTGTAGTGTATTTGTACAGAAAGTATTCACACTTTTTTATTGTTATGACTATTGTTCATATTTTTATATAGAAAATATTATTCCTTTATAGTATGCTACACGTATTACACTAAAAATGTGCTACACTTTATATATATATATATATATATATATATATATATATTGTTTGTTTGAATTATTGAAAAAGTCAAGCATGTGTTCCTGTCCAGTAGGAATTAAAAAGGGAACATATACAAGAATTGTGAGTGTGGATAGGAATAGAGACGAAAGTATGAGTCATGTTGCCCAAGGACCAAAATTGCTGATGGCTTATCTTATCTTAATAAAGCTCTACCTTTTTATGACACATCTCATGTCATTTTCTTTCTCTCTTCACGCGTCTTCCACTAATTTTTACCAATGAGATTCAAAAAGCCATGTAATATTTTTATATTTAACTTTAAATTATAAATTTATACTTATGTCGATTTAACACTTAGATTTTTTCGATAAATTTCATCCAATTAATAAGAAAATTGTTAAAGACTTATCGAAGATAGAAAAAGAGAGAAGAAAATTATTGTGTATATTGGCACGCATGCGCGTGTATGCGCACATTTCCAAGCAAACAAAATATGTGAACATTGTACCCTGATTTAGCTGTAAGATATGAATAACTCATGAGTGGTATACGTATAATAGTAGCCCAAAGGAAGCACTTGCAACAATTTGATTGGTGCAATTGATTAATATAATTGAATTTATTTTCTAAAATTATCAATTTAATTAAAAAAATATTTTTCTATTTTAAATTAGTTAGATACTAATAATTTTAGATATTGAAACTTTCGTGCAAGTTAAAAAAGTAAGCACTTGCAAATTATTAATAATTAGAACATAGCAAGGAATATGCTTCGCATGCTACCTAAATTATTAATAATTTTATTAACTTATTTTTATATTTCATCAAAATTATTAATAATTCCAGCAATGTGTATAAAACTCTCTAGTATACTTATTTTTCCTATTTTTTTAATACGCGCTTTTTTGGTAACTTATAAATGTGATATGTTACACTTCCATCTTTTCTTATATAATCTCATAATTTTCATAAGAAAAACACTTCATTAGTTTTCACACATTGTCCTCAAATAAGTGAGCATCCTTTATGCAAATCAATCTTATTTGATTCACAATCATGTTGGCAGAAAAGTTTGAGTGAGACATGCATAAATCAAGACTTTTAATTAAGATATACATCATAATGATCTATATATATATATATATATATATATATA
>LTAE01005461.1:0-26059 GCA_001647135.1 Pontederia paniculata
GGATATTTTACCACAAAAAGTGAATAAATTGATTGTTGGTATGCCTTTTTTTTATTGGGCGATGAATTAAGCAAAGAAAAGAAAAATGATGTGCAAATCCAATACATGCAAGGTTTTTTTTATATAATCTAGTTGTAATTTATGTATATAACTCATATGAAAAATGTATGTGTAAATGTAAAGATATTATTTTTTTATTAGTTTAAATTTTTAAAATTGTTAATAGTACATCTACTTTAATATTTAATGTGATATTAAAGCATGCTATGTCCAAACTTATGACATTTTATTCTCCATAAAAAGTAATAGAAATTCATCTTTTTTTTTCTTCTACTGCCTCACAGGTGCAATAGTCTTTTCAACGAAAGATATCTAGTGGAGCTCCAGAACTATGTCATGATCTCTTCTTATGCATCATAGTACAACACTTGGTTAGAAACATCCTTATATTGATAATACTTACTATTATAATATAGTTAAAAATATCATTATATTACGGACACTTACTTACGACACATATAATATCAACAAGGTTTATAATTGTATCTTTAAAATATCAACGCTTGATAAAGACATATTTTATAGTGTCTCAATATTAGCGACGTTAGATAAAGATACATTTATTTGCGTTCTTAAAATTTTTTGAGACACTAAGTAGTGAGACGTTTTTTATAACGTCCGTGAATGTATTAAGAACGCAATACTTGTGTCTCTATCAAAATAAATATACGTCGATCATTTTGTTATAGTGCTCTATTTTTTTTTCACATTTTTTTTCTTCATCTACTTGCATGCCTTCATGTCTTGCCAACACCCTCTTTGATATTCAAGCTAGGTAAACAAGCAACCGCGAGTTTTTCTACTACAACTGTCCATGGCTTTCATAATGGAAGACTTGAGGCATCTTATATATTCTCTCTACGCCTCTTTTCTCTGTGAAGTCTTCGAGTTGATATCAAATGAGTTGAGACACCCTTTCAACGCCTCCTCCATGTTGGTAATGCTCCTCTGCAAGCCTATCATTTCTTCCTCGACGGATATCAATTCTTATCTGACATCAAATTTGTGTCACCATTTTCTTCTCTAACCTGCAGCATCCTCTGTGTTTCTTGTCTAGTTGTGCTTCTTTCAAAGCATTGAGATCAAGATAAATGAGCCAATGGCGCATGAGCCTACGACACTAGAAACCATCCAATAATTCAACATTTGATGGAGGCAACATGACACTCTTATATACATTGACATCGATAAAAGAGCTAAAGTTCGGTATAAATTTTAACATTCTTCGTATTAAAAATTAATTTCTTATTTACGTGCGACTCACACGTAAAAAAAATATTCAAAATATAAATATATTATTTTTATATCGATGTAAACTTTGAAAATTATTAATAGTATATTTAATAGTTAATTATAATCATTAAAAATATGTCTTCCTACATGTTATTAAACAATATACAAGTCATTTCTTACACGTGTTGAAAACACTGAGATAGCATATCTTTCCCTCACTGGTGGACACGACGAGTAGTGCAAGACAATAGGAATTAATATGACCTAACTCTTCAACCAAAAAAAAAAGACCTAACTCATGGGCCAGGTCTTTTAGTGGTACATAACAACTCCGATCCATGCAATTATCTTCACTACATTTATTGCAAAGGTCCAGCTAGCCTAACTGTTCAACTTAATTCAACTAATTGTTGATTACATAATCAGCTGATAATGAATTCAAATAACAGTGCCTTCAATACTGAAACAAGAAAGTTGCATAATCTAATTTGAAAATATATCATATATATGAAAAAAGGGTTTGCAATTTAAAATGAAATTAAGCAACAAGAATTGCATTATATGATATGCATTATGTATATATATGTATATATATAAGTCCTTTAATTCATTGCTCATTAGATGAGCCACACACTCATTGCCCCATATATATATATATATATATATATATATATATATATATATATATATATAGAGAGAGAGAGAGAGAGAGAGAGATAAATGGAGGTGCATAATAATTTGCAATATATCGAGTGTGGTGTATGATCTGGGTCATTAATTTAAAAATTAATAATCCAGATCTTATTCAATTAACGGCTCAGAATTTTAATTGGATAGAATCTACGTTGCTCGATTTCGAGCCTTCGAAGTAACTAATTTGATTAGAATTTACTTTCATCGTCTCCGACCGAACATCGAATCAATCGGATATTAATAACCTTGTCTACCCTTAACATAAAAAAATATCTTCTTCTAATGGTCAACAGAGTTTGACAATCGAAGAACACTTTGTGGATAAGAAAATTTACTTAAATCTTTAAATCATGAACGTGTTTTTAACCTTTCCCTCACATAAGATTCTTCAATAACACTTTTTTTAAGGAAAGGAATTATCTATTGCAAAAAGCTCCAGAGGAGACAGGATACAAATATTGATCTAGCCCCGGAGGTGGGGTTTCATGCCAAAAGAAGTCGCCCTGATTGGCGCGTGCAAGTGATGCTAAAAAGTCTGCTGCGCGATTTGCCTCGCTGTAACAGTGGTTAATATTGTAGTTTGTATGTTCTTCGATGTTTCCCATATGTCGAGAGCCAGGCTTTTAATTCTCCACGGGCAGTTAGCTTGGTGGTTTAGAATATCGACCAAAGTCTTTGAATCTTTGCATATATGGATATTGTCCATCCCTTTCGCTGCACAATGTTGGATACCTCTAAGTAGGGCCCTCGTCTCGACTTCTAAAGCAGAGATAACGTTTATGTTGAAGGCTCCTGCAAATAAGAATTGACCAGAGTTAGTTTGTAAGAGAAATCCAGCACCGCCTGCCTCTGCTGATCCGATGTAGGATCCATCCGAGTGCAAACAGACCCCTGATGGGGCAGGCGGCTCCCACCGGGCCCTTGTAGGGCCTTGGGGGTGAGGGGGTTGGAGGGGTAAAAGCCTCAGTCGTGTGATTTACAGCATATTCGCCTTGCGCCGACAACGCCTTTTCCCATATTGTATCGGTGGTTGCACGCCTTGATCTAAAGTGTATGTCATTCCTCATCATCCATATACCCCATAGACAGTAAGCGAAGAGTGATAAGAATTTTTGCTGAGATTCCTGATCCAAACTTGCAGCCTCGTGGATCCATGAACCAGAGATCCAAGAATCTGAGTATTCGAAAGAGATAGATAGCTTGGTCTGAAAACTCCTCCAGAGTTGGGATGAAACCTGACACTCAAAGAACAAGTGTGTGTTTGTTTCAAGGGCCATACCACAGAGGTTGCATGAGGGATCAGTAAGTGGATGGAATTGTTGTATAATGTGGAGGGTTGGTAGTCGGTTGTGTAACAATTTCCATAAAAAAATGTGAATCTTTGGGGGGACTGAAATTTTTCACACTTTAGGCCAAGGCTGCCGTCCTATCGAAACTTGTGGTCGAGGTTGTCTGCTGACGAAATTATATACCGATTTTGATGTTGCCTTGCCATATGCATCTGGCTCCCATATCCACACGTCATCACTAGCTGCAGAGGGAATATAGATCTGGGTGATAGCTTGGCAAAGGGAAGCTCCAAAGAATGCAGAAAGAAGAGCGTTATTCCACTCGTTATGTATGAGGAGGTTACTAACAATGAGGTTTTCTAGTGGGGCATTAACATTTACGAATGTTGGCAGTTTGTTTAGAGGTATTGAGAAAACCCAAGGATCGGTTAAGATAAGTGTATTTACTCCGTTTCCGATGTACTTTTTAAATCCAAGCTTTAGGTGAGACATAACATTAGTGATGAGGCGCCACGACCATGATGGCCGTTGTAAAGGTGTAGGCTCTGTCCAGGGGTGTAGTTTGCCATATTTGTTTAAAACCAATTGAACCCATGGGGTGTTTGAGGTGTTTAAAACGTCCAGTGTTCTTTTAGCGAGAAGGGATGTTCTTATGTGAGAAACGTTCCTTATACCTAGGCCTCCTTCATATTTAGATTTCTGTATTGTTTCCCAGCAAATCAGGTGGGAGCCCCGGCGAGCTCCACTGGAGTCCCATAAGAAGCCCCGTGATAATTTTTCTAAGGATTCTAGGAGTCCTGCGGACAAGTTTACAAAGCCTAAGGAGTATATTGGCATGGTTTTTAGTACCAATTTGATGAGAATTGTCCTTCCTGCTTGGCTAAGTAACTTCTTACTCCAACCTGTAAGTCGTCTCGAAGCTTTGTCTAGGAGGAAGGACTGAACGTTTTTAGGAATGTATTTATTTGAGATCGGTGCACCCAGGTAGGTGAACAGGAATTTACCTAAAGATAGTCCTAGGGCATTAATTATCATGTTTCCTCTATGTCTTGTGAGTTGTTGTGGCAAATATATTTCTGATTTGCTGGTATTTATGTTCAGGTTTGTTAGATGCTGGTAGAGACTTAGCAACTTTTTGAGCCTGCAACAATTTAGTTTAGTAGCAGCAATGCATATTAGCAAGTCATTTGCGTATAGCAAGTGGCTTAAGGAGAAGGATTGAAGGGAGAAAGGCCTAATTTCCTTAGTGGCTACTTGCTGATTTATGAGTGAGGAAAAGACTTGGGCGACCATAATGAATATATATGGTGATAGGGGATCTCCCTGACTTATGCCCTTATGTCCACGGAAAGGTGTTGATGTAGTGTCGTTGATATTGCATGTGAATATTGGTGAGCTGATACAGATTGAGATCCACTTGATGAAGCTTGGTGGGTAATTCATTAATTGGAGGATGTTCAGGATTGCAAGTCATGATACTTTGTCAAAAGCTTTTTCGAGGTCTGCCTTAATGAGCATAAATTTCCTATTTCCTTGGCTGATATAGTGTGCTACCTCCTAGGCTAGCAAGATATTATCCTGGATACATCTGCCAGCTATAAATGCTGATTGTGCTGGATCAATTATCGTAGGCAGTATCGGTTTTAGTCGATTCGCTAGGATATTTGAAACAAGGCGATATATAACATTGCATAAGGAAATGGGTCGGTAGTCCTTAACAGTTTTTGGGTTGGGTATTTTTGGAATGAAGATGAGGGTTGTGTTGGCCCATTCTTGCAGGAAGGTGTTGTTTGTGAAGAAATTTTGTATGGTAGTCATAATACGGTGGCCGACAATATCCCAGTAACCTAGATAGAATTCAGTAGTGAAACCGTCGAGACCTGGAGCTTTTCCTGGGGGCATGCTCCAGAGATTGTTTCTAACTTCCTCTGGGCTCACTGGAGCAGTCAAGGAGGCTGCCCATGATGGATCGATAGTCGGGAGGGAAGGTCAGTTGTCTAAGTGTATCGGAGGATTACTGCAAGGTGACCATATTTCTTGATAATGGTCCAGGAAAACTTGTTTGATTGCCTCATGTTTTGTAGCTCTGTTTCCGAATGCGTCTAATATGTTTGTTATTCGGTTCTGCCGGTGACGGATGAGTGTACTTAGATGAAAGAACTTGGTGTTCTTATCTCCGTGTGTTAACCAATTCACACGAGCTTTACTCCACCACTTTATACTTATTTGTCGGAGAAGAGCTGCATGGTGGTGGTATGCCGACCTAAGGGATCCGAGTTCAGTGCTGGAGAGACCTTGGGTTTCATCAATTTCTTCTAGATTTTTAATTGTTACTAATACCTCTTTAGCATTATCTTCTAATCTCCCTAGTACCTCCCTATTCCACTTCGAGGTTTGTGACTTAATGTCTTGCAGAGCTTGGGGGATATTCCTTGATGGGCGATCAAAAGACCAATACTTCCTAACGATTTCTCTGGGTCCCGAGTGTTGGAGCCAAAAGTGTTCATACTTAAACGAGCGAGATTTGTTTTGGCAGCGACAGGTATTTAAGAATATCGGAGAGTGGTCCGAAGCACTTCTCGTGAGGGAGAAGAGCGTCATGGATGGGAATGTTGTAATCCAGTGTTGATTAACAACAAGTCTGTCTAATTTGCAGTGGATTCTAGCTAAACCTAATCTATTGTTGCACCAGGTGAACCTAGCATCATTTAAAGGAATATCAATGAAACCGTGTTTTTGGATAAGATGTGTTAGGGCCCTAGTTGATTTGGTTTGGGTGAAAGGGGTACCGCCTTGCTTGTCCTCTGTGTTAGGGCGCAATTGAAATCACTGATGATAGCCCATGGGATATCATCTGCATTTATACGACCTAATTCTTTCCATAAAGCATTTCACATCATAGGCACATTACTGGCATATACACAGGAGAGCAAGAAAGTAAAGCCTTCACATGTGACCACTGCATGCAGTACCTGTGGAGTATTGAGGATAGAGGTAACCTGAGTCTCTTGGCCACGCCATGCCAAGATAATGCCACCGAAGGCGCCTGAGCCCTCCTGGAAAATACCCTGCCATGTTTGACCCAACCATCGGATAACTTGTTCCGAGCGTTCCTTGACTATGTGTGATTCTACGAGCACTATGATGTCAGGCTGTTGCGTTCTGATGATTTCGGCGAGGCGGTCCCTGACCTTCGATCTGTACGCCCCCCGACAGTTCCATGACACCATTTTCATCGGTGTGGGGCATGGCTCTCCTCCGTGTTGCTCTTGGAGGTGCATGTTCCCTGCACAATGGAAGATACTGATGAGCTTTTACTTTGTGGGAGGATTCGATTCTTACCTTTCTTGGTGCCTTTTTGTTCTCTTCCTTTCGATGTTAGAGTAGGAGGAGGGAGCGCTATTGCCAACTTGCCAACTCGAGTCTTCTTTTTCTCCGCCCTTGGTGTTGGTTGAAGATCTAGGTCCATCTGTTCTTCCCCTGCGGAGGAGTCAGATAGCTGATCCTCATTTGTGTCTAGCCCCTGCATACTGAGACGCGTTAGTATTAACCTAGCGGTCTCCTTGTGTTGAGTTTCAAAGTGAGTGGCCTTCATCTGCTTGTCGAGTTGTCCGTTCGTCGTCGGAGTCGAGGCTGACGAGTGAAGAGGTCTAGGTAGCCTGGTGGTGGAGAGAGCAACTCCGTAGCTTGGAGGAAGAGAAGGTGGGGTGTGTTTGAAGGTTGGGGTGTTAACTGAGATAGAGTCTAGAAAGGGGTGTGGGGGATTTAGATCAAGTGTGTGGTGTTCAGTCATTGTCCCATCTGCGTTCTTTTGAACACATGGTATTTGCATCCCATTTCGCGTGTGGAGCACGTTGGGTGACTAACACTTCTGACCTGCATTGGGACCATACGTGATCTTTGTAGGCGATCTTTGGATACGAGTTGACTGTTGAGGGAGTAAGGCTTGATGTACGGGATCCGACCGTTGTATGTTGTCCCGTAGTTGTGCATTGATAGTCGAGTCTGCCTCAGCTGCTGTGAACTCAAGATCTGCCACTCGATTCAGATCTATCGGTCTTTGGGCCTGTTGATGGTTCACTGTAGCTGGCAAGCCGGTTTGCTGATCCTGTGCGATTTGGGGTGGTTCCATCTTGTATCTCCCGGTACGGATGACCGGTTGCCTGACTATGCCTCTAGGCGGTGGTTGGCTGGACGGCTTCCGCGAGGACCTCCGACCTGGGTCGGCACGCATCCATGGACCGTAGAGCAGAACCTTTCCTGAAGTTGCAGCTTTTGTGATTTCTCTGGTATCGGCCTTTTTATGACAGGATTCCATCCGGTGGCCTACTATGCCGCATCGGAAGCAGAAGGGTGGTAAGTTTTCATAAACTGCCCGCTGCAGATACCTGTCGCCATTTGGAAGCTTGATCCAGCTTCCTTGCTTGACTGGCTTGGTAAGATCCACCTCTACACAGATTCTAACTGGGGTTGTTCCTTCATCGTTTAAGGATTCTTCATCAATCTTCAGTGGGGAGCCATAGCAGGCGGCGATTCTCCTCAGGGATGCTCTGTTGCGAAGCTCATACGCAAGGCCATGGAATTGAAGCCACGTGGGGGTGGCTCCCAGCTGATCCACCTCTGGTATGAAGAAAGGCCTAGCTTTAGAGACATTTAGCAGATGACCTTCGAACTCTTTAGGGCCGGCCTTGAGCACCTCCAAGCAGTTATCCTCTGTTTCAAAGACGAATAGTACAAAGTAGTTGCCGAGTTCAACGACTCTTGGAGGTGGCGTTACCTTCCAGAGGGTGAGGAGAGCTGACCGAAGTCTTGTGACCGCCGAGTTATCCCCAAAGAAACGACCCATTAGGCAGCGTCAGAGCTCGTTGGTCTTTGTGTCTGTTTCTTCTTGCGGAATAAC
Organism: Pontederia paniculata; assembly: GCA_001647135.1. Classification (NCBI taxonomy): domain Eukaryota; kingdom Viridiplantae; phylum Streptophyta; class Magnoliopsida; order Commelinales; family Pontederiaceae; genus Pontederia; species Pontederia paniculata. The sequence continues at coordinate 8,176 of LTAE01005461.1, forward strand.
CACTTCCTCCGTAATTGTTTCTTCAAGTTCCCGGATTTGTCGCAGCGAAATCTGAGCCGGCCGTGAGGGGCGTTTGTCTTTGAGGACCTCCAGCCATGATTTTTTTGGTGGAAGGGGAAGCAATGGGGGTGTGGGGAGCGAGAGGGGTGGGCAGGAGTGAAGGGCGGCAGAGTTGAGGCGGCTGGAGCAGCGTGTTGGGGTAAGGAAGATGAAGGGGGGAGAGGTGGAAAGGGATCTGGGGGCTCAAAGGGTTCCAAGGGTTCCGAGGGCTCCATCTCCTTCGAACCTGATCAAAGCTAACATGGACAGCCTGTGACGGTGTGTGTCGCACGGCAGTTCAATAACACTTTGCTTCATACATGCTATACATCAAGCACATAAAAATAAAGTTCAAATTCTAGCATTCAAACTTATAAAATTTAATCAAATAGAAATTTGAGATACAAAAGCTTTTTGAAATAAAACTTGATTCATTCGAATATTTAGAACTTCAAATTTGAGATTTAACAACAGTTGAAAAATATATAAATTAGTGAGAAAGAAAGGGAGATTGGTTGTATTTATTTATTTTATTTATTTATGCTGGTAAAGTGAAGCTCGGTTCTAACATCTAACTGAGAACAGTTAAAGTGTGTAATTGGTGAAAACTTATGGAATAGATCATCTTTTCCGCATAAGCACGGAATAAATTTGATGAACACAAACCCGACTAAAAAAAGGTCCGGATGTCTTGACTTCCACAATTTTCTACAATAGTAGAATAATATCAAGAACAAGCGAAAATTCTCTCCACGAGCATCAGACTAAGGGAAACAGAAACGTTCTAAAAAGATAACTAGATGCCGTCTACTGAATTGTGCATTGAACAAAACAGGCATCATCTCCTTCCAGTTAAGAACATTGAAAGCTCTAGTCGAAGGCATCATCGTCATCGTCAGGAAGAGGTTGGGCAGCAGCTACAAGCAGTTCTTGCTCATGCCTGAAGAAACAAATATGTTACTCGGAGAAAAAAAATATATGGAACATCGGAGGAAAAAAAATACATGTGGAACGGTACTCCATCAGAAGGAACAAACAAACGTATTCAGAGTGAATGCAAAGAAATAAACTAGAGAAAATCTAATCTGCACTTACTGTGCTTGTAGAGCCAAGTCAATCTGAACCTCTGGAGGAGCCAAAGCAGGTGATTCCACAAAATGAAGATTCTGATCGCTGCATATCATATTCCCAGGTTAATTATGTGATTTAAATATTAATTGAACTGTATCATGAGGCATAACAAAAAATTACCCTGCAAGTTTTCTAGCCAGATAGAGGAAAGGCTTCTCAAAGTTGTAATTGCTCTTTGCCGAAATCTCGTAGTACTGCAGGTTCTTCTTCCTGTGAAATGTTACTTGTTTTGCCTTAACCTGCCTGTTCTTGACATCAACCTTGTTACCACAAAGCACAATGGGAATGTTCTCACAGACCCTGGTTGCAGCATAAAGGGAACAGTTAAGACTTCAACTTAACAACCAATACATTATATCAATTGTCACATTGAAATACCGGCATAAGTCACGGTGCCATGTTGGGACATTTTTGTATGTTAATCGTGCAGTCACATCGAACATTATAATAGCGCACTGGCCATGGATGCTGCACAATTAAGATAACCAAAATCAGAAAACCCAAAAGGTAAGATATCAACATTGATGCAACTTCAATCTAACATCAGCAAAATAAAAAAAGTCAAAAGCAACTTGATATAAATGAACCTTCTCCAAAAAAACTTCTTAATTATTTTCAATTGTCACACAATAGAATTCTCAAAAAATATCAACCATACAACGATCTTATCAAAATTTATCAGTCTAAAAAAAATTAAATGTGCGTAGAATTCATTAACATGAAACTGATCCCGATAACAAAAGAGTAGAATAGAACAATTATAGATGGTACACCACAAAATAACCCAAAATCATTCTACAACATTGATTGAAAATTTAAGGCTACACAGGTGATCAATGTGTAGAATAACAGTAACACCAAACTCAGTATTCTTAATGCAAATTAAATTGATTGGCCGCAGATAAATTGTGCTCCTTATGGTGTACTTGGGAAGTGAAAACTGAGCACCAAATTATTCAGGGTTTTACAGGATAAAATTTCCAGACATGTCAGAGAGGAACAGACTTCCCACCTTCAGACAAAAATCCAACCAAAGGTAAAATGGTAATCTATAATGCCATAACAACCCAAGTATGACCACTTCATAATAATAGAATTAACTCAAAAGTTTTGGCAGAAAAATTAAAAGATCTTTGGATACCAAAGAAAACATAGATCATGTAGCAATCCTAACAATCAAGATGTTCCAGGAACCTACTTTAGAGTGAGCATCGGCCTAGGAGCTTAGTACAAATTTGAATCATGAATATTACAGAAAAAGACTCTACGCATTGAATTGTAATAATATAAAAGAAAAATCAAGATTATTTTGTTTCCAATGGCAACTCAACTATTCAGTACTTCACTCAATAGTCCAGAAAATTTCTTCCTAGAAAATAGTATCCCCTTAACGTAAGAAAATATATTTAGTTTTATTATTTTTACTTCTATCCAAATACTTTTTTTAGGAAAAATAAAAAATTTGAGAATGCTAACCATGAGAAGAATCATTCTACAAAGCTTTTGAAGAGAAACGTGAGAGAATAAAAGAAAAGAAGAACACAAATGATCGAGCAATATACCAGAATTAGTAGAGATTGATGATGAAAATTAAATAAAAAAATATGACACAAAATGATTGTTTTGAATGTCAAGGATGAAGGTGATTTGTTAACCTTTTATTATGTTCCAAAATGTCCCCTATTAAAGCAATCAGAGATTTTTTTATCAAATAAATTGTGATGAGGCCAGAATCGTCAAATTTTTGAACAATTTCTAGAAGAAACCATCTAGCAGGCAGCATTTCAATTTTAAGACCTAATGGAAACAAAAGGAGAAGCTTCTGAAGAAACAATAGAACAGCAAACAACTAGGCCCCAAAATTAATTCTTTTCTACATAGCACAGCCACTTTTTACTTTCAAACTAGATATTGTAATAATTCTTTTAGGAGGTATGGAGAATAGTATTCAAATTAAGTATGCATGTCATATATCCAGACGCCGGCACATAATAACTGGCAACGAAAATGCATAACAAAAGCATATGAATTATCCAGCAATAATGGAGAAAAATAAAAAATATCAAAATAGTCCAAGATATAGATTGAAGATTTAGTGAAACATCAAAAGGCACAACACTATCGTGAAACAAATAACAGAACGAATTTGTTTGATTTGCTGCAGTGTTGAAAAAATATGCTTACTAGTAGCCATCCCTCAGACCACCAAACTTCTCTTGACCAGCTGTATCCCAGCAATAGAATCTGATCTTCCCACAGTTTGTGAAGAAATCCAGTGGATGGACTTCGACACCAATAGTAGCTGAACAAAGTCATACAGCAGCTACCATGTTACTGATATAGGTATTAACACAAAAATGCATGCATTGTTAATTCCATAACACTCACGTTCATACTTCTTCTCGAACTCGCCAGTGAGATGCCTCTTGACAAAGGTAGTTTTGCCTATATTCACATTTGAAAAAATATCAAGAGTTAAAAAAAAACAACTCTAATAAACTCGATCAGCACAACTACAATTAGATGGTATCCCTTAGTAATATGACTAGCAACACTGATATTGCGCTACAATTAGATAACGCACAAGAATAAATGGGAGAAAACTCATCTTAGAAACGCATCGAAATATCTTTGCATATCAATCTTTTAAATAAAAATAAAAATTTGAACGCGCAGAAAAATCCAATTATAAATTCCCATAGAAGACATCTAAGTTCAGAAAGCATCAAACTTTCTGGTAGAAGCCGTAGCAAAATCAAAAGGTCAAAACATAAGTAACAATCGAACAGAAAAGAAACATAAGGTAGAAAGATCGATTCGATGGCGATACAAGGAGCACTGCATCGATCCACCACATTTATTGATCTTACAACATAATTCGAAGCCTAACAATATGGCGATAAAGGAAAAAAGAATAAACCAAACGGGAAGGAGTTGAGAACGACATAGTACCCGTCCCTCCATCGCCGACGAGGACGAGCTTAAAACTTGGGTAATCGACGGTCTGCTGGTTGGGCAACGCCTGCGGACAAAAGAAATATGCGCTCATGTGCAATTCATGAAAACCATAAGCGACCCGGAAGAGAGAAGCTCAAGATCAATGACAGAAACTAGAGAACGAACCATCTGAGGAGGAGGAGGAGCGGCTCCGGTGACGACGACGCCGGCGGCGGATCGACCTTGACGAAGGAAGGAGAGGACGAGGAGGAGGAGGAGGAGGAGGAGGAGAATAAGAAACGAGGGAGGTGGATTTATTTAACACTGGAGAGAGAGGGAACCCTAAAACGGTGTGTGGGAAGACCTCTCCGCCTTCGTTTAGCTTCGTTTGAACGCGAGATTCTTGACCGTCGGATCGGCGACGCCCGTTGATCTGATGGGCCCAATTGATGTTTTAATTACGGCCCACGGTCTAAGGGCTTTTGATACGTTTTGGTCCAACACGAAGGAGCCACTGCACAGCGAGAAATGTAATGGCGTTGCGGTGCAGGCCAACAGCTGTAGCTGTGAACGCGTCATTGTGCAACTGCCGGATAGAGTTGAGATTTTGTGCTCAGTTAATATTTTCCGTTTTGGCAACAAGATTAATTTTGCAATATTTTCATTGGACCAGTTCGATTGAATTTAATCAGATTAAATTAATTTTTTATTAAAATAATATTTTAAATAGTACAATATAATTAATATTATATAATACGTAAAAATTTCAGTAGTGATCNCCTAACTCTTTCATATTGACTTCACATAGTAAATTAGTGATTATATAAACTTCTATGAATATTTTAAATATATAGAAGGATGGGTTAGAAGAACGAAACATTTTCTTTTTTAATGTACTATTTTATCGATTTTCATTTTGTTTGTCCTTTCTTTCAATTTTTTTATTTTTTTACTTATTTTTCAAAATTGAACCAAATTTTTTACAGTTTACCTATACTGAACAAAACTCATCATCCATTCATAGTAGTTGTTTGAACAAATAGTCTAGTTCGATTTTAATATGTAAGAAAAAATTATACTCTTGAAAAGAAAAAATTCGATCTAGATCTATCCGTGTTCAAATTGCTAATATAATAGAATCTACTAAATTTGACGTAGAGTAATATTATTAAAATTGGATAAGTCGACCGATTAAATTAACATCACCAAACCAGTTTGGTTTAACTCAAAAATCAGAGAAGAGTTTAATCGGTTCACATTGGATTGAACAGATGAAACAGTGAAAAATCAATTCACCTTCAAATTTAATATTAACATATTTTTTAATAAAAAAAAAGAAAGAAAAGAGGGTGAAAATAAATAGGGAAAATGAAAGGTTAAGAGCCTCTCGTGCCACCCTAATAAATTTATTAGATTACTTTTCCTTTTAATTCATCTAACGATAAAGTGTTTCATCAACCTTCGATGGACACTAGATCGACTTGTTATTTGTACTCAAGAAAAAAACTAACGTCTACAATCCAAATTCTTTAGATGATCGCTCAATATCAATCAATCATGGTTGTGAATGAGGTCGTGGACGTTTCAGTCCTCAATGTCATGATCCCTGTCCAATTTGCACTAGTCAAGGTCGCAACTCATATTAGTGTTGCCTCCGCAATCCAAGCTCATTTCCAAACTATGTGCAAGCTAATTCAACCAGCACTCAAGTTCCTAGCTACACATCCCCATCTATGACACCATTTGGATGATATAGTGAATGGTTTTTAGATATGGACGCCATTCACCGTGCAACATCGAATCTACAACAACTGCATAATGTCGAGCGATATGTTGGTGCTAAACAACTCCATGTTGGTGATGGTATAAGTCTCAACATTTATCACATTGGTAATGCATTGTTATCCACTTTCTCTCGCCCTCTAACATTACACAAATTCTCCATGTACCTATTTTGCCTAAACCTTTATTGTTAGTGAAATAATTTACTTTTGGAAATAATTGTTTCTTCGAATTCAATCCTTCTTTTGTTACCAAAAATAGAGCAACTCAACGTCCTTTGTTGCATGACCAAACTAAAGACGACCGACCTTTACCACCTCAATTGTGCTTACATGTGCCTGCTTTCCTTTCTTGTATTATATTTTCAATAATGGCATGTCAAGCTTGGCCATGCCAACTATAAGACTTTTAGACATTTTGTGATGACACCAATTTTCGATTCTTGAGCAGTCAACTCCCAATAAATGCATGCATCCTTGACAAATCAACGAGCTCTCCACTTCCAACTTCCACCTCCTGCAGCTCTACTCCACTATAGTTAATCCACAATGATGTTTGGGGTCCAACACTAACAACTTTCACTTAAGGGCATCTATATCTTGTAATTTTTGTTGATGATTTCTCCAAATTCACATGGATGTATTCCAAGAAATATAAATCCAATGATACAATTAGACTTTATTTCCTTTCGTGTGTATGTTGAATGCTAATTTCTTACTCCATTCCAAGCTCTTCAAAATCAACAGAGGAGGAGAATTTCTTGCTTTGGATTCCTACTTTTATAAAATATAGGATTGCTTATCGACTCACATGTGCGCACACTCACGAACAAAATGAGGTCGTAGAATGAATATGCTAAAATGTTAATGATGCTTCGTAGTTAAGACTGCCAACTACATAATAAACAAACTATCGGCTCCTAACCTTTAGAAACATTCTCCATACTATCTTTTACAAAAATGCCATCCCAATTATCACATTCTTAAAACCTTCGATTGTGCAGTCGATATATCAACTCAATCGACCATAAAACGTTCATAAAATTGATTTCGCTCGAACCAATGTGTTTTCCTCGACTATCTTTCTCAAATATCTAGCTACTATTGTCTTCATCTCCCCTCACAATGCATGTATATAGCACGCCACGTTATCTTCAATGAAACAACATTCCCTCTCTTTGGCCTTTTTCTCTTAGGTACATCACCAACACCACATCCTATTGTTGTACCATGGATCTACAACATCACCTCCAAAACCATCTACTCTAGACTTATCTTCTACAACACCACCTCTCCTTCTCACCATCAAGCATTATCATCACGACACTTACGACTTAGATACCAAATTAACTATATACATCTTGTAGGGTAAAGGACATGCCTACTACTATACCTATTGACACTTCACCACCAGCTACTTTTTTTATTGTTGCTAACAACCAAGTACATTAGCACACAACAACGAATGACGAGTTCCATGCTTTCATTAGGAATGTCACTTGGGTACGCGTCTCTCATTAACAAAACATGAATGTTCTAGGAAGTAACCAAACATGATTAGGAAATGCCTTTCTGAAATCCGGGTGGTTGCTGCATATAAATTCTCTTGAAGGTCATCATGAAAAAAGGCATTGCTAATATCCAATTGTCGAAACGACCAATTGTTAGAAAATGTAAGAAAAAGAACAACTTTGATGGTTGTCAGTTTGATCACCAGAGTAAAAGTATCAGTGTAGTCTACGCCTTCATGTTGATGAAATCCCTTGGCAACAAGACGTGCTTTGTACCCAGCAAGAGATTCATCAGGATTATGTTTAGTTCGATAAACTCATTTGCATCCAACGATGCTCATGAAAGGTCAATGTGGAACGAGGGTCCATGTGTCACTAGAGAGTAAGGCATCAAATTCATTAGCCATTGTTGATCGTCATTGTGAATGCTTATTTGCTTCAGTGAAATAGGTAGGCAAGGAGGAAGTGGAATATGTGGTGAGAAGGGCTTGAGGCAGAGCATGTTTAATATATTTGTGACAGGCAATTGACGATAATTGACACGTGATTTTGAGCGAAGGTTCATGGACATGGCAGGCGGGGGAGGATGCATTAGAGAGGATTCATTAGGATGAGACAAAGTGGCATATACATTTGGAGTTGATGAGGCGGAGGATATAGTAGGATGGATAGATGAGAGAGGTGTAATCGTGGATGGAAAACAACAAGCCAAGGTGATGGACACTAACTCTATATGTGAATGAGGAGATGGAAACAAAACATGTTTGAAGGGAAAGTCAGACTCAGCAAATTGGACATGATGTGCAATGTATAAATGTCCAAACTTAATATCAAGGCATCTATAGTCATGAAAATTATTTGGATACCCCCTAAGAAGACACAAATATGAGAATGAGTATAGAACTTATGATGTTGATATGGACGAAGTAGAGGATAAGTAGGGCATCCAAATAATTTAAGAAACTTATAGTATTGAACGCACTTAAAAAGCATTTGAAATGGAGAGACAAGAGAAGATGATATTAGAGGTAGGTGATTAATTAAAAAGGTAACAATCTCAATTGCATAGTGCTAGTAGAGATGCAGTACAAAAGCGTGCATGAGAAGGGTGATCCTAGTGTCGACAAAATCACAAAGTTTACGTTCGACAACACCATTATGCTCATGAGTATGAGGACAAGCATGACAACGAATAATATCAAGGCTATTAAAAGGAGGAAGGAGAGAACAAAATTTTCCACCACAATGAGACTGAAAAGCCATAATTTTTTTTAAAAAAATTATCTCTCAACAAAATGAAGAAAAGAAAATAAAGTAGCAATGCCCGTCGAAAGATACAACCGGAGCCACACTCCAAATGTCAACATGGATAAGTTGCAAAGGTGCAGTACTATGAGACATAGTAGGTGGAAGAGGATGATGACTGGACTTGTGAAGGTGACATGCTTCACAAACATTGATAGGCGACAAGGATGACGAGGGAAGACCATGAGAAACAAACTACATGACTATTGAGACGAAGATATGGATGATCGGGACATTGATGCCAACGATCAAAGGTAGTGCGAGCAGCAACATTAGTAGAAGGAGAGAAGCTTGGCAAAAATGAGGGAGTGAGTATGACCATTTTTAGCACGTCTCTAGAGGAGTGTTTGCTGAGTTCGAAGATCCTTGCCATGAAAAGATGAAGGAGAGAATCCAACTGAACAACTATTGTTAGTAGCTAGTCGTGAAACATATAATACAAACTTGGAAAGAGAAGGTACATGCAGAACATTATGAAGTTGAAGAGAATCAAAAGAAGAAGGAAGAGAACAAGACCCAATTTGCAAGATCGGAACACACATACCAATGTCTAACTGGATCTGATAGGGGCCATGATAGAATTGTGCATGAGAGAATGCTCGGAGATCAAGTGTCATGTGATGTGTCATGCTTGATTTTGGAAACCATTCAGGAAATGGTGTTCATGTTGGAAGGAGGCCGACAAATGGAATTGAAGCAGAATCGAAGTGGCGTTAAGGTGGATAAGCATTCTGAGTGTGCAATGCAATGGATGTCCGACGATAATGACACTTATAAGGACTGTGCCCAAAGTAACCATAGACAGGACAAGGATCTCATTGAGTAGGTGGAAAGTTGATCACGAGACTTTAATGCTTCACGAGCAATAGAAGCCAATTGAGAAGTGGCAACATTGTTTAGCATTTGAGCTAGGTTAGCCGCGGGAGAAAATGACTCAAGAGAGGGAGCATGATGTTGAAGTAATATTTCATAACTAACCAATATGCTATGCAATTCACAATATTGGGCGGGTTTAAATATGGCAGAAAAGGAAGATACAACGTGTAGAAAATGACTTCCGAGATTATTAAATATGATGGCATTGAAACTTATTGGGATCGATGGCTAGTAGCAACAAACTCGTCTATGAGAAAGTTGGTATGTCGAAGAAAGTTGGAGACAAACACATCACCCTTCTTCAAATTCTGAAGCTGCATAGTGATTTGAAAAACAAGGTATGAGAAGGTGAACCAAAGGCTTAATGCAATGTCTGTCATGCAACATGAGAAGTTGGCATTCCAACGATAAGAGGAATGACAACTTTCGAGAGAGATGAGATGATCCAACTTAAAAGAATTTGTTCCTTTTGGACAGTCGATTGATCCATGAGGACACTCGATTGATCCATCAAAAAAGTGCATAAGGCCACAACTACACAGTAAAGAAAGAAATTGTGTCTTTCATAAAATATAGTTAGTTGAAGTTAAGTTTAAGGAGAGGAAATGGTGGATTTGGCCGAATGAAGGAAGTGACCTTCCTAGCTCGGTTGAGGGCCTTGAGGCCATTAAAGAGGAGGAAATGTACAAAGATGATATAGTGGAGGCTACTAGTGGATCATTGATGCTCTAATACCATGTTAAGGTATGTAATATCACTATATTCCTCTTTTATTGATCTACCAAAGAATACATACAAATGAGGTAGAGAAAGATTAGCTAGGAAGTTACAACATATTGGATTAAGATACTATACAACAATGAATTTCTAAGATAACGAATGTTTTTATAGTTGAACAACTAAATGAGATTAGTATTTTAATAGTAAGTGGCTCTTCCACAATAAATTCAATGTTGATGACTCGATCGACCATCACAAAGCTCGACTTGTCTCCAAAGGGAATATTCAACTTGAAGGTCTGGACTATACTAACACTTACAACCCTGTAGTAAAATCAACCACCATTCGTATTATGCTCTCCATTGCAATTTCTCGTCGGTGGCTACTGAGACTAGCAAATATCAACAATTCATTTTTACATCGCGATCTTCATGATCATGCATTCATGGAGCAACCTCCTGGTTCCAAGGATAAAGTCTACTTATGTATGGTGTCTAGTGTTCAATCAAAATCATATTCATGTATAGATATGCAAGTAGGCTTGTGATAGTATATATGTTGAGTAGCGATAAACAACATACTACTAAATTTTAAACCTAAGATGACATGACGATGTTGCAAGTGCACAACGATCTATTACAATATTTAGGTATCAAATCCACAAGGAAGCTAAAATAATTTTAGAGATCAAACCACCCTAATCTAATCTAACAACTAATCCTAGAGAGAGCAGTCAAAATGGACTAAGAGATAAATATCAATTGGCTAAATTTATGTTTTTCAAGAGTTTACAAAAATGAAACAAGTAGTAATCTCAACTAGGATGAATATAAAATATAGTAATATAAGAAACTCTGGAGTTAATATGCTTCAGGAATGTTGGATGGGATCATCATTATCGTGCAATGTTTATATACTACATTGAATCTCATGAAGAAAGAAATTATAGATTTCTTTTGAAGGACTTCAACCACTATCTCCTAGTTGATCGGTATCGAAGAGTGAGAAGGAGGTATGAAATCTACCTAAGGTGGATCTAGTACCTACCTTGGGTCGAGGGCCTCTCGACTCACGACCCATACATCACATGTTTGCAAAACTTGTAATAGGGTTGACTATTCGATTATATGTAAACACAAGAAGATGGGTTGTCTTCCCAACACATTATACTCTAAGAAAACATGTAGATTCCTCATGGTTGCAGACGCATAAGAAGATCCATTAGCGACACAAAACTCAATACCAACTGATGAAATCACAAACTGCGAACGTACAAATCCATGGATGCCCCTATTTCAAGGTATATCATCAAATAAACTCGATGTGGTACAAAAGAAATAGCCAAAAACAACTTCTCGATTCGAATTTGATTCAATTGAAGCCAAAAAAACTCTTCATGAATCAGCAATTTTGTCGTCTATCAGAATGAAATGTTGTGTCATGATGCCTCATAATGCGAGGGAGTGAAAGTTTCTCTTCTTCAAGAATCCTAGAATAAGAGTATAAAGCAACATCAATGGGTTTTAAATATGTAGATTGGCCAAATATAAATGTGATAAGTGTGTGCTCACTAAAAAGTGGAAATGAATATAAGATAGAGGCTCAGACCTAAAAGAAGGTGTTGTTGTGCCTTGAATTATTATTCCATGTACTCAAAATTGTGAAAAAAAATTGAGAAAAAAGGGAATATGTGGCGGTAGCGGAGGGATTGGGCTCCTCCTTTGCCCGTGGATGTTTTCCTCTTCACATTGATCAAGAGGGTTTTACCACGTTAAAATTTGTGTGTCAACCTTTCTTTCTAGCTTTATTCATTGTTTTGATTCTTGGTTGATTCTTCGTCTTATATTCCCAACATAAGGCATGAAAATGATGCTCAACGCAACTTTAAAGACCAAAATATCATGCACTTGATCATTATTTTTGCTCTTTTCTGAAGTCCTTATATGACCTCAAATAGGCATTGTGAGCCTAGTTGCAAACCCTTGCAACCTTCCTTATAGAAATTTGATTTCAAGCCTTCCTCCATAGATGGTTCTCTCTTCATCTAGAATGCAAATAACACAACCTCCTATGTCTTGTTTAAATGCTCACATTGACATCACTTGCTCTTCCTTAGATTTAATGATACATTTTATCGCCAATTCAAATTTGCCACATACCTTGATATTCTTAGTTATTTTCTAGGTGTTGAAGTGATTTATTCTGGACATCAACTTCTTCTAACCCAACATAGATACATTCAAGATCGTCTCATTAAAAACCAACATAAAAAATTGCAAAACTATGCACTATCCTCTTGCATCCTCTACAAAATTAACAATGGATAATAACCTTCTGCTCCGAGATGCCTTTTTATTCAAATGCACACATTACAAAGAAAATGCCATATTGCGAATGGACAATGAACACGAGAAATGTTGGTGTTGTTTAAAAGAATCGATGGTATAGCCTATGTTTTGCCAACAAGCACAGAAAATTATTAGTAAATTTATGTCTATGCCAATGGACAAGTATGTCATTGGCACAACTTTTTAATTGCTAGGACTAATAAATTTATCTTAACGAATATAACTAGTAAGTAAAAACTTACTTGTGCTAACACTTGTTACATGCCAACCACAATTTTTATCAATGGATATGAATCATTAGCTTTGCTAGAATATTATTTGTTAGCGCAATTTTTGTATAGGAGGAGGGCATAACGCGCCTAAACAATTGTATTAATCAAAATATTATTTATGCTAATAATTGTTTGTATATTTTTTCATAGCAAGTGACAACATGCACTGATATACCAATTGGTATTATTAAATATAATTTTAGTTTATATAATTGTGATCATCACCAACATATTTATAAAACGATTAGAAGATCATGTCTAACATGATGTGTTTTTCTTATAAAGTCGTATAGATAAAGTTATTAATCAAAACTAAGTTTTGAACAAAATATAAAAATAACTTTTTTTGTGATGATAGATAAATAAGTAGTTAAGTAAGGTATTTAATAAAACAAAATTAAAAATTAGAATACATCTGATTATATGTTAATAATTTTTTTAACTAAAAAAGTAGTGGATTTCGATTTTTACATATTATTGAATTTGGTGCTTGGTTATTTCTCATACATGTTGGTTACATAAGATTAAAAGATGGAAAATTCTAAAAGTATTGGGATAAAAGAACTTGCATGGATAATGATGTGGAGTGCATGCATACAAGTTTTAGGTTAACATTAAATGAAAAAACCATGCATGCCAACTTGTTGCATCCTAATTAAGTCTAAAAGGGAAGTATGTCAACTTGTTTTATCCCAAGGCTAAACTTATGAGAGTCCAAAAGAATGTGGGATAAATATTTATAAAAGATGAAACAACAAAAGATAAAAACAAATTATTTGTTAACTAGAAATCAAATTTGTTATGTTGGTCAATAATATTGGTGGTTAGAGAATTTTTTGGACGGAACTTTGATAAAAGTGGTGAAATAAGTTATTATATAGGAAAAAAATTACTTCAATGTTTTCAAGTTTGGTCATTCATAATTTTCATAATTGAAAATAAAAGAAACTGCTACTCCAATCGACTTTTCCTTGCACTGCCTCCATCACGACGTGCTAATGCCTCCATGACTTATGAAGTTGTTTTGTTTTCCATCCATCTAAGCTAAAACTTCATTTCAAAAAACCATTATACGATTCTATTGTTTTCATATTGTGATGTTTGATTTATTTAGAAAATGTTTGAAATAAAAAACATTAAAGTCTTTTCCTCTTCATAAAAGAATCTTGTGCAATCTTACATTTATTAAGTGATCGATTAAGCTTCAAGTAATTATGATATCATGGATCTAAATTAAGATTGTTGTTACATGAGATTTTAAGTGTTGTTTCTGCATAATGAATAAATAGGAATTAACTATTGTAGGCTACTTTTTTTTTTGCTAAAAGTAGTATATATCTAAGATAATATCTAATCATAATTAGCCATGAATTATGTTTCATTAACATATACTTTGATGACATCTAAATTTATTTTACTATACTTGATAAAAACTAGTGACAAAATTATTTATATACAAAAGTTAAAATCATATTTTCATAAAATATGGAACCAATACTTATGTCTTCATCAGAAGAATATTTTTTTTCCTTGTGTAATAAAATCATATTTATGTGTTTTAATAATAATATATGTTAAAGTACATACATGACCAAGGCATAATGGTCATATTCATAAAACTTGAATCATGAAAATGTTGAGGTCATTGTTATTGGAAGTGGGTTGGTAACATCATAAGTACCTTCACTTCATATAGATATATAGATAGAACCAAATCAAAACTAAATAACATGTTTATGTGAGAGAAATTTTGTCAAACCGAATAATAATTATAATAATAACTGATAGGAGATGACAAGCATGATTAGAAAAGAAATATGATACGTATATTGTCTCATTTGTTTAATTTATTTCAATAAACTTGTGGACGAGAGCTCTTGTTTGATTAATGTTCTAGTTAATATTACAATTATTTTTTTTTCTTACAATGGGATTTTCACATTGTCTTTTGATGAATATTATACACTCTCTTTTATCTTTATTTTGTTTCTATAATATTAAAGCAAATGACACGAGAGATATGAATATTTTAATTTTTTATATTAGTTTATACATATGTATGTTAACTAAGAATTATTATGTTACAATCTTTCACTAACAAAAATGCGGTTATTAAAAAAATGGTGAACTATGATGCTTCTCATGTATTTAATTTGTCTGATTCTAAAGACACATAATTAAATCTAGACAATATTTTTTTATGCTCATTCTAATACAACTCAAATAACTTTGCATGAAATTCTTATGATGTTGATTGATTTGATCTGACTCATAATAAGTATTTTTTAGATGTATAATTATTGATAAAATCAATTATGAAATAGTGATACTAATACACATTTTTTTTTTCTTATGAAATTACTGAAATTGTTAAACAATTGGCATAAATGTCAAAGAAATGAAGTTATATTTATATATAATTGATTTGTATGTATTAATCTTATATGGTGAATGAAAAATAATATAATTTTATCTATTTTTTTATTTTCTAGGTAATTAATCATTATACAATGCATGAGACTTATGGCTTCTATCCCAAAAAATAATCAAATGGTTCACAAGTCATATCATCAGAAGCACTCCCAATAAGCTTAGTGCGCCTAGAAATTTATTCATTTCAATAAATCAATGCTTTCATTGTTTGAGAAACACTTTACTTTTAACAAGGAAAATTTGTGACGTGCGGATAATTAATGTGAATTTTTGAATTTAATTAATATGAGATTTTTCCATAATTTAAGTCTAACCAACATTATTTGAATGTTAGGTTCCATCTAATCACAGTGCTTTTATTCAAATAAAGACAATTAATCCTAGTGAAGATAAAGATTTAATTTCCAACAAATGATCAATTGTATATTTTTTTTGTAAAAGTATATTAATGTAAATTGTTTATATGTAATATTTGTTACACTTTTTGGCTTAATGAATCTTGTTCCTATCACAAATATAGATGATTACGAATTTATATTTTTTCTTCGCATCGGTAATAGATGGTGTTCAATTATTATGATTGTGACATTTAATAGTGTCAGTATCTGAAAATATTTGTTTCAAGTCAATATCACATTTGAAAATGATTGTATCCATGATATTCCTTTTGTGTCGGTAACACTAAGTTATTTCAATTTTGGTTTTATATATTATTATTTTAGAAAATATAAAAAAATATTGTATAATATTTAATAAGGTAAATATAAATATATCCAAATTGGACTAACATTGAGAAAAATGTAAAAAAATATTGATAAAATAAATAATATTTTGCTTACAAATAACATGTTGACAAATTATATTTTTAATAATGCACACTAAATCTAATGTCAACGGACAATTAAGTGATAGCATTATTACTCTTTGCTAACAAATTATCCAATAAGAAAAATATAAACATGTCTCAATGAATAATTTTATGTTAGTAAAGTATATAATATTGCTAACAAACAATTAAGACCTGCTAATGTGTCATTGTATGTTACTAAAGAGTTATGTCTACCAACGAAAAAATGTTTGTTAGTATAAACATTTACTAACACTTATATTACCAACGAACATTTTATATGTTGGATATAACTCGTGAGTCATTAGTGTAGAGTTAAAACATTATTAACAAACAAATAGTATATGTTAATAGATGATTGATTGTTGATAATGCTTCAACTAATGTCAACATATAATCATATGTTGGCATAGCCCTTTACCAATATCAGTATGAGTATGTAAACGATAATCTAGTCTGTTGGAAATACTTCATGGGTCTATGCTAACGAACTTTTGGGGGCGATGCCAACATTTTCAATTTGTTGGTATATAATATTTTTTTATGGTGACAGTTGGTGCCATCCAATATCTCACTTCATCGAACTCGACGTTGCCTTTGTAGTCCACTATGTTTGCCAATTCATTTCACCAACCTACCATCATTCAATGGCAGACTATCAAATGAAACATTGGATACCTAAAATGGACTATCATTTTGTGCCTCCAAATAACTTCATCCATAATCCAACATGATCGTAATAGGTGGATATATCGTGTACTTTGGTACCAACCTTATTTCTTAATCCTCAAAGAAACACTGTAGTGTCTCCATGTCATCAATAAAATGTTGAAATTTAATATATATTTGATATTTAAATTTATATGGTCAAAATTTATTATGTTAATTAAATTATTTATGCGATATTAAGTAGTTCTTATAACTCATAAATGAATAGTTATATTAATTACGTAAGTAATTTTCTTGATAAGAGGAAACCTATAAATACCCCTAAAGGGCAAGGTCTCTTGTTCAAGTCAACACTACAAGTTTTCATCATATTGTGTGGCCTATGAATTAGAAGATCTTTGCTATTAACACATTATGTGTTTAGGCAACGGCTAAAGGCTTAAGGTATCCTAATTCTATGCTTCCGCTATATTATATTATAAGGTTTATATATGTTTATTCTAACATGTGATATTAGAGCTTGTACATCTTTGCCTAGCCATACTTTACTTTTTAATATTTTATTTATGCACATGTAGTGCATAGTTGCCATTTATGTTATTGATTTTCTTTTTATCTTTTTAGAAGTATATTCTTTTGCACTTATCAAAATTATGAATTTGTCATAGTTTATGATTTTTCAAAATTATTATTTTTTGAAGATATTGTCAATATGTTGTTAAGTTGTGTGAGATTAAATGTTCATCTTTTTAGAAGCATATTATTTTGCATTTATCAAAAGTATGAATTTTATCATACTTATATGATTTTGCAATTTCTTTTGCTTTAAGAAGATGACATCTCTAAATTATTAAATTACCATACTTATGACTATTATTTGCTATCAGTCATTTATGATAATTTTTTGTCATTTTTTGTTGGATTATGTGATTAATGTGAACTACTTGTTATTAGTCTCATATTAGTTATCTTATTTTAATATATGATGTGAAATAATATTTTTTTATAAGCATAT